>JXSR01S020374.1:0-10957 GCA_000969725.1 Ophiothrix spiculata | reverse complement strand
ATTTCTCAGTCTATGCATCCATCAGCCTTCATGCATCCACCACATGCTATCTACAGAAGATACTCCAGACATATAAACAGATAAATCCATCACTTGGATGTTTCTTTTGGATATTTCTCAGTCTGCGCATCCATCAGCCTTCATGCATCCACCACATGCTATCTACAGAAGATACTCCAGACATATAAACAGATAAATCCATCACTTGGATGTTTCTTTGGGATATTCCATCAGCCTTCATGCATCCAACACATGATCTTTAAAAGATGCATAGACATGGTTTACGGCAAAATAAATTGAATATCTTGTTCTTTATATCCAAGGCCATGACCAGCTCGATGCTGAATAAATATAGGACTTTACCCTGGTTTGTCCTTCTTTTTAAAAGTAATTTATTTTATAAATGCATGTTAAGTATTAGGGTATTATAAGGCTTGGAGTTATATTTATCTTGCATAATTTTCAGACATACCGATGATGGTACTTTAGCATCATTACTAAACAACTCAATCTCCTCAGACATAGGTATATTGTCAAAGCTCATGTTCGTAGAAAAAAATCTGCATACAGACTTGGGAATTATTTTCCAATTCTTTGATCAAGATTTTAGACACAAATACACAAACACAAAAAAATATATGTTAAATATCTCTTTAAGAAATTATCAGTGAATTTGAATATGGAAGGATACGGACACTCCATGGCACAAGACCAGAGTGTAGGGGTTCAAAAATAAACACTTATTGCAGTGACCTTGAAATGACCTCAGATGACCTCAGTTCAACTTTTTAAACATTTTGAAGACTTCACCTCCATGATAGTTTGATCTTAAATGAAGTTGATAAAGACTCTCCAAAAGTTTCACTTCATGCCAAGACAACATCATGCCACCAAGTTTCGATCGTTTCTGCAAGCCTCACCTATCAGGAAAATTGCTTCGAAGTAAGAATGGCGATCAGAAATGCCATGTTTCTTCCTGAATATATTCAGGCGAGACGAAACCCATCTAGAACTACTGAACAGTTTTATAGTTCAATTTTCTTGTATGTGTTTCATAAAGTATGGAATGGGTATTCCTTTAACAAAGATATATTCCAATGCTCAGGTCAGGGTATAGAAAAAAATTCAACCTTTCTGGAAACTTTTCTAGTCCTGATGATAATTTTCTGTGAGATTTATGAAAAAATTGTTACCATTGCTCTAAAAAATCACTTGTTTTTGTCAGTAATTTAATATTAACCCCCAAATTTGTATTATTGGCTCATTTATTTGTATTTTAGCATTCAATATTGCCAGAAAAAATCATCTTTCGTCAGAAATTGTTGTTATTATTTGATTTTATATTAGTATTTTTTAAACTTACCGATTTTTTCTGGGACTTCGAACTTTTTTCTGGGAACGGCGCGGCCGCGTTACCGCGGATTTCGAGGGCCTGGCTCAGGTACTCAAAACAAAACAACTGATTGAATTGTCCTAATCAATAGACCAATACAACCCTATATGTGAATTACCAGAAAAAGTTTTGCACATCAGTGGAATGTATTGCAATTGACACCAGGAAGTATATAGGTTTTAAGCAGAATGCAAGCTGATGTTTACTCCAACATTTTTTCACACTTCTTCATTTGAAAACTATTTCTTTAGTAATCTACGTGTCTAAATGGGCAATTCCCATCTTGGGATTCGAACCAAGGACCTGTCACATCCCAATCTCCCATCATTGCTATACCACTGGACTTAACTGAGCAAAATCCACTGGACAAGTAGCTCGATAATGCGTAACCTGGCGACTCACATGCTGCTGCATGGTCACTAAACGTGGAGAGATCACAGGATGATTTTGGTCACAGGAATGATTGGTCCCGGTTGAGTAGAGTGATAAGTTGAATGGCTGTCTTGCGTTGTTTTGTTTTTGACCTTTTCAATATAGTCACCAACCTTTGTTAAAACTGAAAGAAATCTTGTCCTGCCAGGTTATCTAAACCTGACATTCACTATCCAAGCACTTAATAGGAAAACAATTCTATTCCCCAATCCCACAATAGATGACATAGCAATCTATGTCAAATCTAAATTACATCATTTTATGTCACTGTGAGATGGATGAAAGGATTTTGTTGAGGAGCTCATATTCTGTTTGTCTTTGTGTTGTGCATTGATATTGGGTTGCATCTTATACCACAGAAATGTCAACTTCATACACTTGTTTATGTAAGTTTGAAATGAGTGGGGATTTTCTTTTCTAGCCCTCTTTGGATTAAAGTGTTTTTTAGAAGAGATAATATGCACTGCATTGAATAACAGATCAAGGAACATCTTTAAGTTTAATTTCCCCCTTTCTGAATTTGTTACAAAAAACCTGATTTCTATAGCAGCAATGCAATAAAAAAAAAAAAAGGGATCACCGCCCATTTATGGTCACCATTATATTGTATACATGGTGCCATTTGTTGAAAAATCTGTAGGGTTTTGTTACAATGACCTTTTTGATCCGTTTGCTATTAGAAAATCAAATTCTATTTTGTTTAATACAACCTGTGAGTTTATCTTCAGATATCTTTTAAAAATGGTTGGTGACTCAATATTTTTCAACAAATGAAATACACTCTTCATTTTATATTATTTTGTAATTGACCTTCTAAAGTGAGAGATATTTACAAAGCAAGATGAACTTACTTTTAAATATGGCCAACAACTTTCTATAAAAAATTACTCTCATTGCAAGGTTATAAATCCTTATCCACCCTGGCATTCAGCTATCAAAGACCAAGAAATAGAAATATTTCTGTGATCTAATTGCAAACCTTTGTCAAAGCTAAATTACATCATTAATGTCACTGTCATATTGTGAGATGGATGAAGGGGTTTTGTTGAGAAGCTCATATTCTATGTATCTTTGTAAAGCTTATTGATATTCTGTCAAAACTCAAAATAGATTTGTCTACTTCATACACTACTTTATCTAAGTTTGAAATTATTAAGTATTTTCAATTTATAATGGATTAAATGTTTTTTAGAAAAGATATTTTGGACAGCTGCAAATAATTTCTTTCGATGACAATCTTAATCATTCTAAAAACAAATACAATAATTCATCCCAAGTGTGATAAACAAATAGCTTTGGCAAGATGAATGTTGACAAAATATCTGATAAAAGTCTCCATATATCCTGCTCCTAAAAAATGTCTAACTGGATTGAACCATCCTAATCCCCAGGCCCATTCATCCTACTCAAGAAATATACTGTGTATCAATGGAAAATTTCAAGCTATTTTGAAAATCTATGGATTACCTTACATATTCTCAACCTAAAGTAACCTTATTGGAATCCCATGGCTCTCTACACCACATGTTAAAATGCACTTGGTTTTCTGGCAAATTTTATGGTGATTCTGTGACAAATAACTCCCTTGGTGAGGTGACTTTAGGGATCAATTATTTTTGAATTAAGCTTCACCTCTGAGTCTAGTCAAAGGATATTCATACAAAACTTGCTAAATCTGTTTATATTGGAGCATGGTAAGGATTTAACTTTGGCGTGATTTACTATTTTGAAAAACATTGTGCTCCTCATTTCTGGGGTGGGGTTTATGTAGATTAAATGTCAAAATGATGTTAAAGTTTAACAATTTGAACACCTTTGTAATTTTGAAGGAAAAAAAACCTGATCACAACAAAAAATCTTTAAAATCTGTCTGGACTACAAAAATTCAGCTTAAACCACAGCTATACAACAAATGTAAGATTTAATGTTCTCAGCCAATTCTTATGATGAGCCACATTAAAATGAGAAAACTGTAGAAGTGCAAAATTACATCTTTTTCCCAGTGTATTTCTAATGCATTTCTTTGTTTTTAAGAGTGTCAAAGCGCCAATCTGTAAGTCCCAAATTTGGTGTGTGTGGCGCTAGTTGAGGACCACTGATATAAGGTATGCATGAAGACGAGGACTCCTCAATCACCACCTCCCCTCCTCTATGCTTAATTCAAACTACTTAGTTATATATAAACCAAAAAATATAACAAAATTCTACAAAGATGGTAGAAAAATTCAGGTTAAACGACCATATGAACAGCTTGGAGCCAATTTTATGAGTTATTAGACATGTTTATTGCGGTTACGATGGTTACACAAATTTGTTCCAGCACATTTAATGTGTGAAAATATGGTGTTTCATTGGTGTGATTTATAGCAGAGAACAAGTAGGAATGTCAACCGTTTACTTTTGGCCATGCATTGGCATTTACAAAATGCATCAAGTCTCAAACTTGGTATCCATACATACTTGCATGTTTAAAAAAAGGAAAAGCTCTTATGTTGAAGACTTTTGTGAGTACTTGACAAACTACAGTATGTAAAGCAAGTAAAAAACAATCATTTTCAGTAATATGTTGGTCACCATGAAATTAGAACTACTGACTTAGCATGGGGGGCAACACGAGATGGATGCCAATAATTATTCCAAAATTAACTTCTTAGAAGAAGCTATTATAAATGTAATTGAAATTCATTGCTTAATAATTAAACACTAATAATGCAAAATCTCTTTTACTATTTTATCTGAACATAATCAATCATAGTCTATGGATTACTCAACTAAACAAATCTTTGCAAGAGTTGACTTCCTCCATACTTGTAGAGGTTGCAGACAGACAGCTTTCCCGGCTTATTCTGGTTAATCCATTTTTGCTTCAAGTTTTGTGTTAAGCTTATTCCAGTCTGATACTCCTACAAGCAACATTTGTGAATCACTTTGTCACACAATTCCAAAAATGTTACATAAAGCTATCTGGGTCAGACAGTACTTGCACAATTAAGATACATTTTCTTTGTTAAAAAATAGGTTAAACTTACAAATATGTTGATTTCTTTTCATGTTCAACTAAATCAGAATTTATGTTTTACTAAACTTGGTCATCTGCAGGACTTGTACTGTATAAGTTTAATGTACTTTTCACTAATGACTACAATGTTTGGAAGGCAAGTTGCTAAAGTTTTGAGATATCTAAAAAGAGTACCTATCATTTTTTATCTTATAGATATCAATTTATCTATGAATTCCAATACCAATAATCTTTTGCATATTTGATACAATTTTGTATAAAAATTGCGAACAATCAATATTATTATCTTTATTCTTATAGATATCAATTTATCTATGAATTCCAATACCAATACTCTTTTGCATATTTGTGACCGTCCAGCCCGTATGAGCAGTAAATGCCAGAAACTTCATTTTGCGCTACAGGTAAAAAAACATGTCAAGGTCGTATTTTGCCAAAATTAATTTTTGACAGATTCACAATTCTAGTGCTTACTAGAAAATACCAGCAAAGTTTCATTTCAAGAAAATGATAGGAAATGTAAAATAAATTGGCATATTCTTAAGACGATCAACAGAAAATATAGGGCTTAATAATCTTTCAACGCGTATATCTCAGTTATACGTTTTACTCCCTGACAACCTTTGACGGACCATAACTTGACTTCTAGAAATCGTGTGAAGTTCATTAAGGTGTCATTTTAAACCTTAAAGCATGGTCCTTGCAAATAATTTAAAAAGTGAAAATGGCAAGAGCTGGCATTTACTACTGTTTTCGGTGGACGGTCACATTTGATAACAATTTTTGTATAAAAATTGCAAACAATCAATATATTCAAGTTTCAATGTGACTCTCTTGAAGGATAGGAAATTGTGAAATGCTATTACACTTGGTACACTACAGTACCATATTTCTAACTTCACAAACAGATATGTAAAATATATAATGATTGAATAAAAGATCTTGTCCTGTTTATAAATAAAAGTCAAGAGGAAAAGATGTGCCCAGAATAGAAATTGAAAATCTGAAAAAGGTTAAAGTAGCAGTAATGCGAGTTTGCATTGTCAGTGTCAATTGATATCTAGTACTACTCTTATTTATTTATAACATGATGGTATTTGGGATGTTGTTTACCCTAGCACTGTCAGGAATATTGTGCTCTTGGTGACAGATTGACCTATAAAAGTGAGTCAAATGAGCATCCCAAGATTCACTCTGCATATGAATTATTACTTGTAAACTACACATGTATATATGTGTTTTGTCATATGAAGAATCTTGTGGGGATAATAACTTGTGGCTTCTTTTAATTGTAAGCTATTACAGCTCCTTATTTGGATGTATTATTATTATCATCTGCCGGTTGCAGAGTAGGCATGTACAAGCTTCCTGTGGCCACAACAGTTCTGGAGTAATTCTGGCAGCCTTTCTGGGTTAATTATGGCATCCATATCCCGTTAAAGTTGTTTGATGTAAGTGCGTCCTCTGCTGTCCTGATTTTCTTAGACCATGTCTTGTATCAGCATCTTATAAATACACTTTTGAGAATCATCAGCTAAATCTTGATACATAGAGGGGAAAACATGAACATTAGAAACATACCACCACCTCCATTAGCAGATACGAAAGGAAATTAAATCACGTAAGAGTACAGGAAAAAGAGCTGACTGGGCATGACATTTTTCACAATAGTATTCAGCATCTTAAAAATTATCTTTTGAGATTCAGCTTAATCTAGATGCATAAAGGGGAAAACATATGAAACATACCACCTCCTCCATTATCCAGCTTTTAGCAGATAAGTATCAATAGCAACCAAAAGAAAATAATTCTTCCGTTTTAAAGGATATTAGCAAGTGCAAAAGAAGTAACAAATCACAGTCCCAACACACTAATTACAGAAGCAAAGAAAAATGGAAGTTGTGACAGCTACCAAATACTTTTATTCTTTAAAGTGAGAAACCTTGAGTGGAACCTACGGAAAATATCTATCTACTGCAAATACATAATCCTACACAATACAATCGGCTTGAAAAAGATACTAAATTGATCACATAATACAATTACTTAGAGACAGCTTCATAACTCAACCAGTGGTTGTCTGCCGGTTTGGGCAGTTGGCTATTGTTTATTCCGATTGAGCCGACAAGAACCACCTAGAACTGGCAACTACCGGTTGAGTTTTTAAAAACTCAACCGGTAGAGGCCTGACAGTTCTAGCTTTAAAAAACATCTCTTTAATGTAAACAAGCCTTATCTTTATTTCAATGTTACACAGGTGTTTCTAACACAATCTAAAAATTTTGCTAAAACTCATACATGCTTCAGTCTAAACCAATGCAGAATCAGATATTACATTTAAACCTGACTTACAAAGCCGTATCAGAAAATAATATCTATTAGTGAGAGAACAGTGTAGAACATACATTATCATCCTGAATCTGTTCAATCAGATCTCTCTAGAATCATTTCTTAATAAAGGTAGTTACCTCTATGTATAATGATGCTATATTTGGACATTTGCCCCAGTTGGATACTAATACCAACATGTATTTACAAAAGAAGCGTTACTCGAGACAGGACCTGCGGCAATCTCTGGGTATGAAATTATATCCTTGTAAATCTGTGTTAAAGTCACAAGCTCCGGATTTTCATCCCTCTAAAGGAATGTAACCGTATTTCCTCTTGAATACTTAATGTAGTCACAACATGGCTAAACAAGGTTTTGATCAGTCAGCAAAACTTAAAAAATGGAAATCAGTGGACAGAAATGGAAGGATGATAGCCCCAAGTTGCCTAAAAATGGCTACTAAAATTTGATTTTACAAAAAAATGGTACATTTAAGGCCTCTAATGTAATGATAGTCAAATTGTGCTATATATTTACATGTCCTTTCATGGCTAGTAACTAGTAAAATTGCAATGAAACATCTGCAACAGTGACAATATTCTTAGTCTGATAAAAACATATGTTTGTAAAAAATATCTTTCTTTAAATGTGGACATCAATTTTGAAATTCAATACAAAATGTAGGGGATAGAAATTAATACAAAACTACATTTTTTTGGTTTCAAATCAAAGCCCAGGAATTTATCCTAGCTGGATGAAGAACGGATGGGGAAAGTTTTTTGGAGGGTCTTGGGTTAAGGGGCTAGGCCAGAAGACAAGTGGGCTTTAGGTTGTACACTGTACAGGTTGGTAGCTTTGAAGTTCAGTTGATGGGTTTATAGGAAAATCAATTCAATATTCATATCTTATTTTTCACTCATATACCATTGATAAATATAGCCTAGATCACTTTGTAACATTTCAGCACTATAAAAAAGTATTATTACGCTATTTAGGGTAATTACTCTAGTCTTGGTTAAGTAAAGATACTTTAACAGATAGTGGCATTTGGTTTTGCTTAAAAAAAACTGTTTGAACCTAAACTGAGTTCAAATGTTACCTTCTATTGCACTATATGTGATCCACAATGAAACCATTTAAACAATTATAAAAGAGTCTATAATGTTATGCAAATAAACATAGTAATAAGTACTACAGGAGTTTAGTAACTGCTTGAATCTTAGCAATGCCTGCCAGACATCAAGCTCATTCAACATACTAATGATTTAACCTAAATCACATCATGTACAGGGGCCGATCCATTAAGTCTACTCAGTCTATTATTCAGCAGAAATTATCTCTGCCGATAGAACTCATTTCACCAATTTTGTGCAGGGTTAATTTGTTTGTAAAATTAGATAGATATTTTTCTTGAAAGCATGTTATGTCTTGTGGAAGAAAACGTGCACTTTGACTTATTCGTCCCGTTTGGAAGTTCTGTAAGGTAAGTAATAATATCTTAAGTGTTTGATTTTCAAAACATGACGAACAAATGTTGTATGTTGATTAATTAACATCAATTAATGTAGCCAACTCTCATTTCACTGTTTGTAAGACAAAATGAACTGATATTATGGTATATACAAGTAACAAAAACATTGACTATACTATCTCTGAAAACTTCTTTCAAAGCAACATGTTTTATCAGGTATGCACTAATCTGTTTCATAATTGACAAATAATTGTCATAACAAGATCTTACATAAATACATTCTACTTGTCAAAAGTCAAACCTGTCACTTCAAATTACATAAACATTGCAATTGAAAACAACCTTTTTGTTAAAGTTATAATCCTTGTGATACTGGCATGAAGTTAAACATTTGGGTTAAAAATATCTGTGTCTTTTCATTAAGGGTGACAAAGTACACTTTCGAAATGACAAAAACAACACTAGATAATCTGTCAGTAAAAAATATTTGTCAAAATTGTAACTAAATCTTCAGAAACATACACATATATTTCCCAATGCACACATTAAACCTGAAAGTGATATTTGATACTTCATAAACTAACGAGTCACATGATATGCTCAATCACATCACGTTCAACACATTTTGACTTCAAAATGCATAAAGTTCTTCTAATTCAATTCAGAAGATCTTCTTGGCACACAGTTATTTTTTATAAACCAGAGTTATTTCAGAAAATAATCCTTTTCAAAATATATTGTTTCCATCAATTATTAAGCATCAATTTGTATATCTTTGGAGTATTATTTTTAGGTACAGAACAATCTATTCTGTGAGAGCAATATAAAATCCAATCATTTACCAAGAATTTGTCAAATCAATTGTTCAAAGTTCATTGCTAAAATCGTACAAACATATTGCAAACATATAAGTCAACATTTTAGTATGTGCCAGCTCTTTAAGATAATAACATTTTATCTGAATCCTTGATGCTTTCCAAGTCATTAACATCACATAAAAGTGCAACAATTTGTGTATGGTCGTGTGTCGTAAGTTGGGATACTTGTTGGTAACATGCAGGAAATGGGCAAAACCAGGAGTTTCCACTTTCAGCTTCTTAAACTTTAAAATTATTCATTTTAGGATAGGAAAAGTATATATATTCATAAAGGGTGAAAAGTAAGGAATCATCTTATGTTAGTTTCAATATACAGGGTGTGTAGAAAATATACATGGTGTAACATAAGAAATATTTGAAAAATGAATTTTTTTCAGATGCAATTTTTGTAACTAAGAACATGCTTGAAATTCTACATACATGTAGGTACATACATCACAACTACCATCCAGTATCTTTCGGATAAACCTCTTTTTAGGTTTTTATTAATCATCCAATCGCTTTTTCAGGGTGATTAAACTTTAAAAAAACAATGACCTCAGAAGACCCCTTAAAATACTTTTACCCTAAATTCGTCAAGCTACATTGTCAACCCCCTAAACTTGGTATCCTAATGCTCAAGTCTTATGAAAATTCATGAAAGTATGTGGGAGTAGTGACAAATTTTGCAACCACTTGTACCTATCTTGATCATAGAGGGTTTTTTGACCCCAAATGACCCCAGATCACCTTCAATTCCATATATTTTTATATCACATGTAACTTTACCTTGATATTCTTGTGTCAAAATCTTATGAAAATACCTCTCCTCAAAGACTACATATAATATTTATTAATATGACTGTATTGGAACATTTACCTCACTTGGATACTAAAAGAAGCATATCGTCCCTCTATAGGAATGTTACAGTGTTTCCTCTTGAATACGTAATGTAGTCAAAACATGTCCCACCTCTGATATCAAAGAATACTTGCTGTGCAGTTGTCAACTGGTACAAAATCAGATATGTTCGATAAAGATTACAAATGCTATCTGAAGACAATCTCTGTTGTGGTACAGTATAGAATTGAATAGAACATTATCATCCTCAATCTGTTCACTGTAGTTTCTTTAGAATTATGATACCCCTCATCAAAGACTATATAATATGACTATATTGGAACAATTGCCCCAGTTGGACACTAGTATGCATCATGTATTTACAAAAGAAGCATATACTAGAGACAGGACCTGCAGCAATCTCTTGGTTTGGTATTATATCCTTGTAAATCTGTGTTAAAGCCACAAGCTCCGGATTTTCATCCCTCCATAGGAATGTAACCGTGTTTACTCGGAATACCTAATAGCTCATTCTCCGATAAACCGTGCAACTTTGGTTAGAGAAATGTTGAAATTTCGACTACTAACAACTCATAAAAAACATACAAAATCATA
>JXSR01S020372.1:32216-49378 GCA_000969725.1 Ophiothrix spiculata | reverse complement strand
GAAAGATTAAATTATTATTGAAACTTTATGTACATGTTGAGAGTGCATAGAAGAAATAAATGCAACTATGCTATGCAAATGAAGGATGAAAGCTTATTTGTCTTTATTTGTGGAGGTAATAGGTCTCTAAACATATCATGTTACAAGCCTGTGTGTGCCCTGTAACTATATATTCTTGGTGCACACATGTGGTCTATGCATATAGCACAGCACACCCCATATCAACTTTTGGGCAATTGTTTGAGATGATTTCTTTATTTGCATCATGAAATTGTGATTAGCTTTACATACAGGTGGGTAAACCGACTACTCACGTTTGCACATCATGAACCAGGACCTGGTCATCGTTTCCTCCAGAGTAAACTTTGTTGTTGTGATTATCAAAGGCTACAGAGAAGATGTTGGAGTGGTGCTCGCCTTTCATAGCTACAAACGGTTTCTTACTACTGCTATCGAGGGCTTTCTCAATGTTCCATAACAATATCCTTCTATCATCACCACCTGAAAAAAGAAGGAATATTTTTTACATATTGACACCTCAATCTTTGAAATCAGACAAATTTGACAGTTTGACCTATGATCGATCCCTTAAGAAAAGGTAGCTTTGGACACTTTTGGTCAGTAGTCCATGACGAACAATCTGTCACTTCAATCTTTGAAATCAAGCAAACTTGAACATTTTAATTTATCTTGACCTATCAGATGTGGAGGTCACCTTCAGACACTTTTGATAGCTGGTTCAAGACAAACAATTTTTAAAAGACCTAAAGCCTAAACCTTTGAAATCGGATGTCAGAATGTTTATATAACTGTTTTCCACAGGTTTGTAAATAGGAGCTAATGCATCCCATGATTCTGCAAGGTGGACACCATGCTCATACATGGCCTTTCAAAATGGACCCTAAACAGTAATTATCCTTCCTTCATTTTTTTGTTTAATATGTTTTCCTAATCCTAAAAACAATAAATGTTCAATCAAGTCTGAAAACATACCCATACATACTGGACCTGGGGAGGGGGGGGGGGGAAGAGGGTCACTCACTATCCTGAGTGACAGAGGTGTGCCTCAGCAAGATGAAATGTAGAGGCCATCAGTACAAATTTGTTCATAAAAATAGGGGGTCATTCAGTATACAACATAAATAACTATAGAGGGCCAATGGCTCAGTAACCCATGCACTAAAGCCCGTTACCAATAAATTTGACTTCAAAGAAGCATTTGTGTACATTAATTTTGGAGAAAATAGCAATTCTTTACCAACTTTAAATTTTGTCGCCGGTGACAAAAAGTGGTGTGAAAACAGTGTTTCTAGTTTGAAAACTGATAAAAATCTTGTTTCTACACTTGTGATGACCAAACAAATTATTTTTGATGCGATTGTTTCCCTTTTAATATGTTTTAAAATTATCTCCAGGAGCTTTGTTTCATCTTTTATTTGGTAAATCCATCGGAGGTACAACAGTTAGGATTTAGGAAACATACCACCATCGAAGAATGATATATTGCAAATTAATTATCTCTCAATTTGAGCCATTTGTGTGTAAATTTTACTATACTTTCAAGCTTTGTTTAGAGCATTTCCATAAATATTTAATCCTAGGTAGAATCTATGCTAGTCCCTTTATAATGACCTCGGATAATTTTTAAAATGTGTTTATGTTGCTCATGATGTCCTAAAGTAGATCCATATCTAATTTCAAGCCAATCGGATCATTTTGAGAATTTGACCTTTGACCCCCTTGATGGTCAAAGGGTTTATCCTTGATGACCTTGGATAATTTTTAAAATGTGTAACTTATGTTGCTCAGGATGTTCTAAAGTACATCCATATCAAATTTCAAGCCAATTGATTGGTCAGATACTGATTTTTTATTATTTTTCTAATAATTTGACCTTTGACCTGTGAACTTTGGGGTCAAGGGTACCATAAATCTCTTAAGTATATTTTTATCAATTTATTTATGCAAGTACAATAAATCTAGCACCTTCCTATGGACAGATACTGATTTTTGATTATTTTTTAATTATTTGACCTTGTCCTGTGAACTTTGACCTTTGGGGTTAAGGGTCCCATAAATCTCGTCTTTATATTTTTATCAATTTATATATGCAAGTACAATCAATATAGCACCTTCCTATGACCAGGTACTGATTTGTAATTAGTTTTTTAATAATTTGACCATTCTTGACCCCAATGATCCCCTTGATGACCTCCGATCCAAAAATTTTGAATCTCGAATGCTTTTTAGAATCTAGAAACACATGTCTAGGAACGCATTTCTCAAATTTTTGATTTTTGACTTACTTTTTGAAATATTGCCAAAAATGATAAAAAAATCATTTTGGGCCAATTTTGGACATATTTTTCCAACTTCAATTTTTTTCAAAATTTAGTTAGTTTGTTTACAAATTAATGGTCCAAGAACAATGGTTTTTTGGACCTTGGTCCAAAATCATACATTTGGCCCAAAACAGACCTAACCATCATCTTCTACATGAAAATCCACATCTAGAAATGTATACTTTATATGGATTTACTTATCGGTTGCTGAGTTACAAAGCATAAAATATTTCAGAAAATGAGGGGTTTATCGTCGCGTGAAGAAAACCTTTTCACTTTTACGCGTCCTGTGCGCCGAGGTTAAAGTTCAAACGCAACTCACGCGATACTCGTGAGCTCGCGTGATTTGTCTGTTCTGTTGCTGCGTAACTTGAAGATCAATTTGATTGGTTTGTTGTTCACGCACAATGCGATTTAATCCCGCCCAGAATGAAAAGGTTTGTTTCAGATGACTATAACTGTGCCCTTAATCAAGAGTCACTTGACTCCCTTTTGGCTTTCAGTGATTGCAACATAATTTCCTCACTAGTAACACCTCTTACAATCTCAATGCGCGAGCCACATTGGTATTTGGCACCAAATTGTGCCTTGTTTTGTATTGATCACACACTGCCGGCATTACATAGTGAATTATTAGACTTTCTTAGTCTTAGCTGAACTTTTAAACTAAAACTTTTTAATATGCGTTGCTGCCGCATGAACCCTCCTTCTGCTGCTGCATGAAGCCTCCTACTGCTGCCGCATGAACCCTCCCTCTGCTGTTGCATGAAGCCTCCCACCGCTGCCACATGAACCCTCCCACCGCTGCCGCATGAACCCTCCCACCGCTGCCGCATGAACCTCCCACCGCTGCCGTATGAACCCTCCCATCGCTGCCGCATGAACCCTCCCTCTGCTGCTGCATGAACCCTCCCACCGCTGCCGCATGAGCCCTCCGACCGTTGCCGCATGAATCCTCCCACCGCTGCCGCATGAATCCTCCCACCGCTGCTGCATGAACCCTCCCACCGCTGCCGCATGAACCTCCAACCGCTGCCGCATGAACCTCCAACCCCTGCCGTATGAACCCTCCCACCGCTGCCGCATGAACCCTCCCTCCGCTGCTGCATGAACCCTCCCACCGCTGCCGCATGAATCCTCCCACCGCTGCTGCATGAACCCTCCCAGTGCCACCGCTGCCGCATGAACCTCCCACCGCTGCCGTATGAACCCTCCCTCTGCTGCTGCATGAACCCTCCCACCGCTGCCGCATGAACCCTCCCACACTGCTGCATGAACCCTCCCACCGCTGCCGCATGAACCCTTCCACAACTGCCGCATGAACCCTCCCACCGCTGCGGCATGAATCATCCCACTACTGCCACATCCTGAACCCCCCCACCCCATCAAGGTCAAAAGACAAGGTCGAGGTCAATGACAAAGCTAATAAAGATTGGAAGAGTCTATTCGCAGTACGATACTGCGAATAAGATCTGGCTGCAAGCTAATCCGCAGTATCGTACTGTGAATAAGATCGCGATTCCCGCTAATTCGCAGTATCATACTGCGAATACGATCGGGTTGTTACCTAATTCGCAGTATCGTACTGCAAATTAAATCAGGTTGTCATCTAATCCGCAGTACCGAACTGCGAATTAGATCACGTTGTCAGCTAATTCGCAGTATCGTACTGCGATAGATCGGATTGGCAGTTTATTAAAGGTGCAATTCATGATTGTGATCTGATTATAACCTTATCTTTTCTACCTAGATAGAATGGTGAACACAAAATAAATGCATTTTGAAAATTTCACTTAATACAGACTTATCGTTTTCAAGTTAGGAGCTTTAGAGTGTTTAAAAAAATCTCCATAGGCTACTGTGTTGTAATTATTGTCGGGGCACCGACAATAATTAGAAAATGACGCATTTTCTTGATTTTCTCAGAAATTTAAATAGATTTTGAAGAATGGTTTTGGCATTGCAATATATATCGGTCAAGGATCCCTATTAGCCAAAAATCTGAATTTCGATAGATGTGACCTTGGGGAATGAAAAGTGGATCATGAATTGCCCCTTTAAAAGTAGGCTATCACATAAGATTATAATTTCTTCAAAACAGATGAAATATGATGATTTGATGGCTGATATCATTTCAGAGATGCCAGTAGGCCAAGTAGGCCTATAGATGTTTTTCAGTGATACATAATGTATCACTGAAAAAACCTGAAAATGCATGTAAATTAGTGTAAATTTTGGCAATAAAATTAAACAAAAAAGGGCTGCTTATATATAGGCCCTATTAAAACGTGGAATTTAAAAAGATCAGGTTAGGCCTACAAACAGGAAAACTGGCATATCATACCATGGAAAAAAGAGATTTCTTTTTTCCATGATCATACCATAGGTCTATATGTAAAATTGTAATTGTTTTTCTTAATTGAAATTGGATTTATCTTGAAAGTTTATTTTAAAGAGACCACATAAACAGGTATCCAGGAGCTTCCAGTATAGATCTTCACCAAAATATTAGCTAATATTGATGAAATGTTGACTCCAGAGCCGGCCTCCAGTGCAGAGTCAAGTTCTAGACTGTATCTATCGATCCTGCGTCATCGACCGGCCGGGCGCACTGATCACTGCGTTGTGCCCTGTGCTGGCCAGTGACGCCAAATAGCCAGACCGGAACCGGAAGTATGGCGCCCTCAGCTATTTGGCGACTGTGGAGTCAGTCTAGTCAAGTTCCTGCCTCAGCCCTCGTTCAAATTTAGTACTACATGTAATATTATCACCACCGAACTGCGAATAGTAGACGAGCTGTCTCTTATCCGCAGTACGATACGGCGAATAGCCACTTCGATAAAGATTATAATTTACAAATTGTAATTTAACAAGAAAAATCTTGGTCACTTTTTTGGTGTCTAATCTGTGTCATCAAACTGTAAATTAAGTCAAAGAAAAATGTTGACTCATCTCAGCCTCAGGACTTCATCCCGGTGTAATGAAATACAGCGTTCGTGTGACTGAATGTCCTAGCTACTATTAAAGTCTGTACAACATACTTGTAGATGTGCGATCAATAAATCATTGATTGAGACTTATTCCGTGTAGTTGAATTAGCCCCGGACTCCTGGTTATGGGAGACACTCAGGCTTATTACACGGGAACTTCATCATGCATGCATGTCACAGTGACCCCTACCCGGTTGGCCCCTTCCCCTGCGTTGGGTAGTAGCAAGACAAGACAAGTGACCTTGAATCAAATCTGTATCATGATTTTTCAGGAACTTGTCACTTGCAAAAATGCTTGAGAGCGAATTCTTTTCTCTCTCTCTCCTTCAAAATTACCAGAGTCTGACACTTACCAGATGCCAGGAGATTGCCTCCATTATTGCTGAATTCAATGGCATTGACGCAGCCAAAATGACCCACCAGATTCTTCTTGTACAGAGTACTGCAGTGAGAAAATGTATCCCTTACAAATCGACGACGCAGCAATGGGTCTCGACTTTTCTCTCGAGTAAACAAAAAATCAACCACAGATTTCCTTTTCTCACTCGACATGTTCCTTCTTGAGGACATAATCTACTCAAAAACAAAATTAGAAATCAGGGAATTATCTCAATTTGGTGATTTTGCAGTCATAATGATAGCTTAAGTTCATCGGCGGCTTCCACCAGGTATCTCTCACTGGTCTGCCCCTCTGTCACATTTATTTTGGGTTGCCATATTTTCTTATTTCCTATCCCGGAAAACGAGTGTCACAAAATCCACTCTCTTGGGGATCAAGTGTTATGCTGCTTTCATACTTATTGTCGCTTTGCAGCTTTGTAGCTTTGCAGCTATGTCGCTTGCTTCCTTTCACACTTTTGTAGCTTTGCAGTTTTGTCGCTTTGCTGCTTTGCCGCTTCATGTCGCTCCAAAAGTTGAATTCATTTCAACTCAAAATTCTTGTCGTGCGACAAAATTTTGCCGATATCGATTACCTCAGCGACATGTAGCTTTGCCGCTACGACAACCGGAAGCGGCAAGTTTTTGCAAAAAATATTCGTCACGCAGCGACAAAGCTGCAAAGCGACATTAGTATGAAAGCAGCATTATGCTGATTTCATACTAATGTCGCTTTGCAGCTTTGTCGCTGCACTACGCCAAATATGGGCATACATTTGTCGCTTCCGGTTGCCGCAGCGGCAAAGCTACAATGTCGCTGATGTAATCGATATCGGCAAATTTTCCCGCACGACATCGCTTTGCAAGTTGAATTCAATTCAACTTTCAAAGTGACAAAGCAGCAAAGCGACAAAGCTGCAAAGCTACAAAAGTGTGAAACGAAGCAGATGACCGGAGCTACAAAGCGACAAAGCTGCAAAGCGACATTAGTATGAAAGCAGCATTATGGGTTCGTACTTTTATTCTCTAAATTAAGTACACCTTACACAGCATGGCAACGTCTAATTGGTTGACCTCAGATGTAAACAACGTGTGTGTGCAACCCAGATTATGCACAACTTGCACATACCGGTGTATGTACTCTTACTGTGTACATGATAAATCGCTGGCCAAGCTAGGAGAAGTAGTCCTTGTCGATCAGGAATTGTGACCTCGAATAGTTGGGACTACCAATGTCTACAAATTCAAAGATTGTATGTTGATAGTTGCGACGTTTTTAAAGCCTATTGAATTGAAGGCCCGGGCAGTTCGTTGAAGGTAAGCTTTTAGTTTTATACACTACAGTTTAGACAGTAGGAGCATGATCAATGATGATAAGTATACAAAGTTCATGAAGTTAGACTTACAGTCTACACTGCAGATCATCATCATCATGTTCAAGGGTTCAAGTAGGCCTACATGCCATTTTATCACAATGTGGGTCATAATCATATATAATGATTGTCATATGGACTGACATGGCACAATTGACATAAATTCTATCATCACCTTCAAAACTATTCAAAATAGTTTATTTTTTCAATTTGATAAGTTACCTGGTACTTAAAATATCGAATTTGGATCGATAATCTAGGTTTATCAAATTCGGTAATCTGGGTGTTTATTTATTTATTTATTTATTTATCCTGGGTAACATATCTCAGTGATACACTGTTTTCCAGTTTGGCCCAAGAATCCAACAGATAATAATGTTCATCTATAGTTCCATCGAATGTAATTTTACTTGACGTTTGGTAGAGGACAGACTTAGTCTGTATAACATCATCATCATCACCATCACCCTTTGACTTCTGACGAGATCCATTATACACTTCTTTTCCAACCATCTCTACACATTGCACCTCCAAGTTTATTGAAGTTCAAGCCAGTATCTCAACATATGGTATCAGGTCAAGGCCGTCCCCAGAGGGGAACCCCCCCCCCCCCCAATCATTGGTTCTGTCGGCGAAATGGAGCTGCTGTCAGCAAAACAGAAGGAGGAAGAAAAAGGAGAGGGGAGAAAGAAGGGGAAGAAATGGAGAAAAGAAGGAAAAGAGAAAAAGGAAAAAAAAGGAAGGAGAAAAAAGAAGGAAAAACAAGAAAAAAAGAGAGAGAGAAAAAAAATGAAGGGAAGGAAGAGAATGAAACCAAAAAAACCAGCTTATGTTGACCTGTCTTCGTCGTTTTAGTTGGCAAACTGTAAGCATTTGTATCCATCTTCAAGCACAGACTTCTTACGCCACGTTCAGCATGTTCAGTATTCAGCCCTTCAAAACTGTCAGCATCAGCTCTGAGTTTTGTGTCGGCACATACAACTTATAGGTAAAAGTTGGTTACCTTAAAATTAAAAGCTTTAGAATGGAAAATTTTGGCAAAACTATGCACCAAGTGGTGTGAACAAAGTTAATAGAAATTTCAAAATTTTCTAACTATTCAGGGAGCACTTCCCCCTCAGACACCCCCTTTCATAATGTTTTGTCCACTGTTCGATGCAAGTTTCTGAAGTACTTTGCCCACATTCTAGTGGCATATGGTAAGGTCGTCGCATTTGCTCAATTTACCACTGTGTGTATTCTTCAATATAGGACCAAGCAAATAGTACATTTTTGTGAATTCATATTAGGTCATAAAACAAAAAATATTGAATTCTACTTGCTGGTCGTTTCATATTTCCGTACAAAACATATTCTGTTCTCAAAATATGAACAGAAAACCCCAATATATATAAATTTTTGATTTCGTCATACAGGCTGCTAACACATCGTAAAGTTACCACCTTTTAAATACAGAAATAGCGCGATTACGGCGAAATTGGTCCATTGCAAGACATTGATGAAGCCCTCAGGCGTTCTGCACAACCCTTACAATTCTAAAGACATTTTTCAGTTGTCCAAAAATTAATTTACGATTAACTCAAGCATGTCAAGTCACCGAGAGATTCTGTATTAGCCAATCACAAACAAAAATGATTAGTTTCTTCATATTGGGCCAACTACTCAACGCATATTTATGAACTGAAACTTAAATAATTTATTATTTATGTGCTAGTCCGCTATAGACAAGTTATGGCATGGAAGTCAGTAAAAATAGGCCAAAATATGTGCCAAAGTTTTCAATTCCTTCGTACATGAAAATGCTTGCACCTAGCGATGTTTTGCCTCTCATGCGGTCTGCTTGTCTACGGCAAGTTTTGCTATATTCAACTTTACAAATTCTATGATTTTTGATTTCTTTAAGAAAAGCACACTAAAAAAATGAATAAAAACCCATGTTATTGTGTTTCGTGTTCTTTCTACCATCTCAAGCAATATGATTGAATAGGGACAAAAGGAGTCAATATGAATGTGGAGCACACCAGATCAGTGGCGTAGCCTGGTTTTCGAAACTGGGGGGCCACAATATGAAGATGAACCGACAGAATTGTATTGAGTGCTGTATCGCCACCCGGCCTGCTGCCGGTCAGCTCAACTTTACCGACGGGCGCTTTTTTAACCGACGGACGGGTCATTAATGGGGGGGCCACGGCCCCCCGGCCCCCCCTCTAGCTACGCCACTGCACCAGATCAATACCAAAGTTGAACGAATAATGTCCCGCTTTGTGGTGTTTGTAAGCCCTGTGTCTGTTATATAGTCGGTCAGACCCCAGAGGGGGGCACTCACTATCTAAAGTGACAGGGGTGTGCCTCAGCCAGATGAAATGTATCCGGGGTTTCGGTACAAATTTGTGCACAAAGTAGGGGGTCATTACAACATAAATAAAAATGGGGTCATCCAGGCTGAAAGATTTGAAAATGGGGTGGGGCAGGATTATTGAGGTAACACACTGTAGACTCAAAAAAATGTCCTTTTTCAAGTTCAAATTGCTATAAAATTAATTACAAACTTGTTAAAAATTAGGAAAATAGGCATTGAAATTTCCTTTTAAAAAACATTAAATTAGCAACAAAATGGCAGTCTGAGTGAATAATAAAAAAGGGGGTCATTGAATATCTGGCATGAGCATGGTTAGAGCTTGAGTCTCATACAAGCCCCTTATAAGGTCATCGTTTTGCTTATAACACGATCGTTTTGCGTATAACCCAATCGTTTTCCTTATAAACCCATCGTTTTGATTATAACCCAATCTGTTTTCGTATAAACCCATCATTTTGTATATAAACCGGTCGTTTTGCATATAAATCCGTCAGATCGTATACAATGTATATCCCGATTGTTTCCTTATAAACACATCGATTTGCTTATAACCCGATTGTTTTTCTTATAACTCAATCATTTTGTGTATAACCCTATCGTTTTCCTTATAAGATCCTTGTTTTGCATATAAACCTATCGTTTTCTTTATTAACCCAGTGTTTTGCTTATAACCCATCGTTTTGCATATAACCCTATCGTTTTTCTGATAAGGTGATTGTTTTGCTTATAACCCGAGTGTTTTGCATATAACCCCCCATCATATAAGCCTATCGTTTGCTTATAAACCTTTTGTTTTATATATCACCTCCCCGGTCATTTTCCTAATAAAACCGTCGTTTTGCATTAAACCCATTGTTTTGCTCTCTCTTAACCCATTGTTTTACCGGACCCAATATAAACCAGATCGATTTTCCTTACAAGCCCCTCGGACCAATAACTTGTGTTGCATAAAATCCTGTCAGATCCTTTTTAGTCCGATTATTTTAATTTTAAACACATCAATTTTTGCGTATAACCCTGTCATTTTGCGTTTAAACCCCTCAGATCTTATATAACCCGATAATTTTCTATTAACTCCGTCGGAATCTTATAAACCCGTTGGCTCTGATATAACCAGATCGGTTTTTTAAAAATCATTTTGGCTCTTTTTTGCCCAATTTTACTTTATTTTACCCTTTTTGACTCTTTCTTCACGCTAAGTATAGACTCAAAAGGCCCAGATTATATTTAATTCTTCCCATTTCATATTCAAATTTCCCCGTTTGTAACCCCCAATTCCACACTTTTGTCTATCCATCAATTTTTATGCTCTTCTATCGATTTTGGGCCTTGGGGTCGTGGGCCATTGACCCCAATCATTCAAGGTTTATCATTTTTATTATGTGCTACAGTGGGATTATGGACGGTACAATTAACATTACATTCTATGATGGGATTAGGGACGTTTAACGGTCAACGTTTGCATTGTTTTCTACAGTGGATATTGCAACGATCAAGTGTCACTTTTTGTATTGCGTTCTATGGTGGGAATTTCAACGTTCTGATTGATATGCAAATTAGACCACACACTTTTCATACATATTCATGATATGCAAATTAGATACATGCCCTCATGAATATTCACAAATGTTGCTTAGTCGATATTACTACTGATGGTCAATGCATGGCCTGTTTAAGTCTATTTTAACCCTAACCCAACTAGAACTCACCAAAGCTCACTGTTTAATATTACGAAAATGCTCCAAAAGTCCAAATACGTAATAGACGTAGGTTCCATATAATAGGGACCAAATTGCTGCACAGGCAGCAACTCCATGGACTGCTAAGGCTAATGAAACTTGATTCCCGGTTTCTCGTAACATTTTTTTCAGCCCAAAATGAGGTAACTTTTTCATTATTCATTATTCATTAATTCAAAATGTCATTATTTCAACCCGGTTTTTGCCAGCAATTCCTATGTTGTTCGTTCAACCTTATCATTTCAAATTCATTGTCAACCCGTCACTGCTTATACTTAATCATATAGGTCCTATACTGAGACCAAACCTTTATATTAAAGGCAAGAAGCCACAGTACCAAGACTAACACCTTGAGAAAGAAAAAAAAAGTCTTGAAAACCCATCAGGACCCAAAACTAAGATGCCGTAACAAAAACAATTAAGTAGCCTTACGATCAGGAACCAAAACTTAGACAAAGACCTTGCAACAAAGGAAAAAGCAAGAACCTACCAAGACCCAAAGCTATGACCCCACAACAAAAATAAAATGTACATAAAAGGCATTGACTGACTCAAGATCCAAATAGACCTTGCAACAAAAATAAATATGTAAGAATTCAAGACCCAAAACTGGGACCCCGCAACAAGTCATTTTTAAAAAGCAAGAACCTACTATTATAGCTAAGACCCAAAACTAAGAGGCTGCAACAAAAATAATGTTAATAATAAAAATTGTAAACCAAGAACATATATTCTCTAGGATCTAAAACTAAGATTAAAACTTGTAAGAACCTGCTCAAGACCTAAACCTAAGAACACGACCTTCCAATTAAAGAACCTACCAAGACCCAAAACTGGTTCTCTGCAACAAGAAATTTAAAAAAGCAAGAACCTACCAAAGACTATTCGAATACCAATACCAAAAAACTCCAGCTATGTCTGAGAAAATGAACAAAAACAACAAACAAATGATAAATAATTCAAAGCAAGAACCTATGATTTAAAACAAAGTTTAGATCCTGAAACAACAAGAGTTGAAATGAAAAAGTGAATACCTATCTACCAGGACCCAAAAACTATGATTAAGCCCCTTAAAAAAAGGGGGGGGGGGGAAACCATACCTCGAAAAATATAAACGACTCTGTTTAATGCATTTAATTCTATTACAATTTTAATGCTGGTGAATATACTAAAAAACACCACAGAATTTCAATACTATGAATATTATTAGTATTTTATAGATTACACACATCTATAGCACTACGTTTGATGAATGGTCCAATGTAACAGGCATTTGTTTAGACAGAGTTTGCTGACTTTTGGACATCGTTTTTCAAAATAATGTATTATTTTCAGATTTTGGTCGGCAAACACGGCACTAATTTCATAATGCGGGCGGTTGACGGGAAACCGGGAATTTTTAGGGTTAATTAAAATCAACTTCTTGGAGCCACTGTACAGGAACCTAACCAGTTAGGTGGACTGTGTTTTAATAACGGATACCCTGGTCACATATCTTTGCGACGAGGTTACGATATGTTTATGGCATCAATTCAGCGAATGCCGATTGGACACCGGCCGATGTTCGAGTGGTCACCGGCCGATGTCCATGAGTCATAGAGACGCTGGAAACATGCTGCAAGAATTTAATTCCGAGTTAAAACCTTGCGGCTTGTATACGATGTCTTCAGTTATGGTCACATAACCACCAGCGTCTGACCGGGCATCCCAACTTCCCAAGCATTCACCGGTGTCATACCGACGTTGCGGCTTTCTGCGGCTTATGTGACCAGGGTATAATAATCGAGTCCCTTTCAGTAAGATCCTAGCAGCAGAGATAGGTAGGGTCAAGCTTGGGTAGAGTAGACCAAGGAAATTCTGATGACTAATCAAGTTATGGTGCATTCGATTTTCGAGTCCAACGATTGGTGCCAATGATGTCACAGCGACTTCATCGCACGATGTCTGTCGTTACGCAGTCTTTACACGTGTCACGCATATTGTGCTATAACTTTTGAAGACTGCGTATAGGTAGACGTCAAGCGATGCGGCAGTGATAAAATCGCTGGACTCTGAACCCACCCTTATTCAAGGGTATGCTTTTGTGGCTTTTTGGAATTTCAAAGTTTTCTGCAAATAATTAAATTTGATTTATGGATGTTTCATCACTAACTACTCACATAATTTCCAGTACAAACAATTCCATAGGAAGCTATGCATGATGGGATACACACGATATCTTCTCTTGCTACCTCCACTGTGATGATGATAATGATTTGTTTTACCTCAAAAGAAGTTGGGGTTTTGCCCCGGGAGGGGGGGGGGCACTCTGAGGTACGCGCCATGTGCCACCAAAAAGACCCCACTTGTTTTTGCAAACTCTCACCGAAAGACCCCCCTATTTTTACCGACTGTCACTCAATAACCCCATATTTTTTTTAATTCCTTGCCACTAAAACAACCTTTGCCACTCAAAGACTCACCACTTTCTTAATTTGATGTAATTTTTTGAAAAGTTTGCCAAATTTGTCGAAAACTTCGAAACAATTGTCAAAAATTTCATCAAAATTTGTGCGAATTTTAGGCAATTTTGAGCCATAAAGACCCTGTTTTTTGGTGAATTTTGCCGAAAGACCCCCATTTTTTTACACACTGTGACTGAAAGACCCCCTTTTTTCACCGAAAGATCCCTAATTCCGAGGTGCTCGGTGGAACTCATACGTCACTTTCATGTGCAAGTGCCCCCGTTGTTTTTGCATTTAATTCACATAAAAATGGCTCTCGTGTTCAAAATGACTGCTGCTGATGCTTATGCTGCTTGATGATGATGATTATGACGACGACGATGATGAATTTCTTGTTTTCTCCTGGATTTACTCCCATCTGTTGCCTAATTCATTCAGAGTTTATATTTTCTTCCTGATTTTGGTTATGCCATGGTTACGCCACTGCAATGGATGCCCAAACATGCCTTGTTATGTCATGATGGGTTGCATTGGTTACCCTGGCGAGAATATCAGTATCCCCGATGTTTAATTTGCAAAAAAAATAACGGATTACATGACAATGCAAAATTAAAAAATGTTGATGTTACCTAAATGTTATTGTGTTATATCTTTAAATTATTGGTCTTTTCAACCTTAAAAATATTGATAAAATCAAGATAGAGTTGGTATAATGATTCAGTTTGATTGGAAGAAAACATATTGCATGAGACATTTATCTTTCAGCCATGGTAAGCACATACATGGGCCAGCACAGTCATTTCTTCCACAACAACATATGTCTGTATATAGAGCCTTACATTTCTATATTTCCACCATTATCATACCATACAGCCCTGTGATTGGCTAAGCCATCATCATTATACATAATAATCAAGTTGATTTGCATATAAATTGGGGTGCCTTCTGTGCATGCATAGCATTGACGTCACATTGATAATACATTACTGCAAGTGAAGAAACAAATGCCTCGAGTTTATCATAATTATATTACTGGCTCACTACTATATACCTTTATACAATGTCGTATTATTCATTATTTGCATTATTCATTAAGCCAGGTCGTATCACGGCATCATGACCATGGTTATTGGTCTATTTTACCAAGTGTATAAATTGATTAGAATACAACTCTAGACATGATGTATTTGTAATGCACAGGTAGTAAACTCAGTCAGTCGGTGCTTATAAGTCATTTGCTGACTGGGTTGGAATTGCATTGTCAATGTTGTCTTGTAATGAGTGCAAATTGAAGCTAAATTGACTCAATTCTGATTAATTGTGTCATCTTGAGGAGCCAGTATATCAGATGCATGTTATACCAGGTATGGATACGTGCCTACTAGAATTTGCTACATGTCTGCAGATTTTAAGCTGCCTTAAAATGTTATTTTTGCTTCATAAAATCATTAAAGAATATATTGAAATGCTGATTTTATTTGCATATTTGCTCTTAAGAAATTTTAAGTTTGGTTAGATGAAAATGCAAATTTCATAATTTTAGATCTTATTGGTACGATGAAAAATTTGTGCTTGAATTAAGTTGATATTTTTTCTTCTGTTTGTTTTGTTTAATACAGGTGTGCTGGCATTTATCAGACGCTAGCAGATATGATGATGGGTCACTCTGTACAGCCTGACGTATTGACCAGTAAGCATCATGGTAAGTATTGCAGCCGAATGGACAGTGATCAGGTGATGGGTACATTGGTAAAAACTGAGCGTGTTTGTCAGATTTCTCACCCTGGAAAAACTCTTTGACAGGACTCTTTGTAGTTTAAAAACATTTGTAAATGCTCTATGGATACACAAGTATTTACCATTGTATCATTGTTGAGACCATCTTTCTGAAAAAACTTTCATAAGTGTGAACCATATGGATGACAAAAATTTGGTCCCTTTTTGTCAAAAAAATTGGAATTTTGATTGGTATATACTTTTAAAATTTACATTTCCTAAAGTCATACAAACTTTTATCCACGAAAAGATTTTTTTAAAAATTATTTTGATTAAAAAGTATACTTTATGTTGTGCAAAATAATTTAAGGTTCAGTGTTAGAGTTAGATTTATGATTTTTTAGTTTATAGTGTAGGTTAGAATTGTAAGGTTTGTATTTAGAGTTATAAGGGTTAGGGATAATTGTAGGGTCACTTAGGGTTAGCTTTATCTTAGGGTTTAGGGCCAGTTTTAGGGTTAGGTTTTAAGGTTAAAAATTAGGGGTTATGGTTTAGGCGTAGTTTAAGGGTTATTTTTAGGTTTAGCATTTATTGTTAGCTATAGGGTTTGTGTTTAGGACCATTTTTAAAGTTGAGGTTTTAGGAATAGTTTTAGAATTAAATTTTAGTGTTAGTTTTAGGGTAAGATTGAGGCTTTGTATTAGACATAGGGTCAAGTTTTTGGTGTGATCTAAAGTATACCTTCTCTGCCGCAAATTAATGCATAATGATAGGAATTCTAGTTCATCAATTGATACATGCTTTCCCATTCAAATGAGCACAGTAGTTATTACCATAAGGAAAGATGCTAGGAAAAGGTAAACTACAACATTACTTTAAATACCATCAATGTTCTCAAATTTCTACTTTTTGCATTACTGTGATCCATTTTGATGCGGAATATTCATTCTTGAACAGCTAAGCTGAAATCATCCTCATCCTTAAAGGAGCACGGTCCGATTGCTTCAACTTTTTTCAAACTTTTTGAGATATTAGTACAAAAATATTGCTCATTTTTTTCTCATAATCCTGTGAAATTTCATGGCTGAGTTATGTTCCATTTTGGAGATATGTATGAAAATGTGTCTCCATAATTAATTTTTCATAGTTACGTATAAACATATGCAACTCTAAATACAAAATTGCCCATAAACTCAAAACGGTTTGACCAATTTAGCTGGAATTTGAAACTTTTTAGTAGTTATCTTTCATATGACATTGAAAACTAAATTTTGAAAATTTAGACCAAGCTCATTTAAACATGTTCAGTTTGTATTTATGCCGGTACATACTTTCTATCTTTTCAAAGCATGGAACAGTGTACCATATTTGTTCCATCACCATCGTCTTCCGTGTGAAATTCCCTTTTAAAAATGTATGCTGTAAAGATTTACATCTAAATGAATTTGTCCAAATGTGAGGTAAAGCTCTCTTTGAAAATGATCCTTATAGTTTGTAATTCTATAACTCAGTGATGAATTTATTACAGCATGGGCATTAAAGTTGTTTAAAAATGTTATGGAAAAACAATGAATTATGTTATTTATGTCTTCTTTTTATGGATGGCAGGCTTACAGGGAGTTATATAGCAAAAATTATATCGACCCTACAAACATATGTGTACCGTCGCGGCAAAAGGGACCAGTTGTCGGCAACTTCCATTTTGCGCTAGAGGCCGGTAAAGTTGAACTATACCAAAATATGATGGGAAGGTCAATTTTGAGTTTTTGTGGAAATGAAATCTTTGAACCCTTTTGTATCCAAAATGTAAAGATGGTTAAT
>JXSR01S020372.1:13202-31644 GCA_000969725.1 Ophiothrix spiculata | reverse complement strand
TCATTCTAATAGCTTGTGTTTTAATTTGAATATTGAATACAGTGAATTTTTACATATTTTGTATATGCAATGTACTGCTTAATCATTGTAAATGACCCAAGTTATAACGGAATATTTGAAAGCAGTTGTTCTCTCGCATATAATTATATCAACTTAGGTTTTGTGGTATTTTCGCTAATAATTTGTCTGTGAAAGTGTGTAAATAAAGGAAAGCATTTAATATTCTTGACACATAGTTGATTTTCTTAAAAATATGAAGGGCTATCAAAAAGTTTTAAACTTTACCCAGAAGAATGGCACCAGAAACGAAATTTCAGTATGAGATACTATAGGCATCTTTACATAGTCAATGTGCAAAGTAACACATTTCTTGCAAGGATCCTCTCTATTGAAAAAATCTGATTTTATATTTCAATGAAAATCAACATTTTCAGGTCAGGAATGTTTTATTACACCATTGTGATGTCATTCATGGACCGATTTCCATGATTTTGGCATCAATAGGTCAAGGAATTTACCCGTTACTACAGTATCAAACAACTAAACTACAATCAGGGAAGAAAGTCTTGGCACAATTATCTGTGAATGTCATTGATTTTGCACGCTTTCCCCGTCCCCCACTCAATGTTGATCGGTACACAAGGATCATCTTTACATCCAACATTGAAACAGGGGTGAGGAAGGGGATGGTCAGAAGAGAAGAGTTCTTCATTGCCTTCAACTTTATCCATCTCTTACTGCAATTTCTAGTGTTTTAAACGGATGAATGCACCTGAAAAGACTGTAGTATTCCAACGTCTTTTTTCCCTGATTGTAGCTTTGATGGTGTCAATCAGATTTACTGGGCCCTGTAACCCTTCAAATGCAGGGACTTAATTACACCGCATGTCTCAATTTCTTCCATGCAGCTTATGTTTTAAGTGGGTAGGTACATGACAATATTCACCACCTGTAAAGAAAGTAAACTTATGAGACAATTTCTGAACCATAATGTACATAAAGACAAGTGACTATTCTGACAAACTTTCATTAATATAGCTCAATCCGTTCTGGGTAAAGTTTAAAACTTTTTGATACCCCCTCGTATATACATTCTTTTGTGCAAAATGGAAACTACCAGTTAAAATGGATGACCACCTTGGGAACAAAATGAGATTCAGATTACTTGCTCTGCACATTTCTCTTTCCATCCTTTTTTCAAGTATACACAAACAATAGAGGCATCATAGAACAATTCCAATTGCAAGCAGTTTATTTCAGAAATTTATTCTTCCTTAATCATATCTTGGTTATCGAAAAACATATTTATCTTCTACATTCTTAAAAAAAATTCTAAATATATGCAGCACTTGCCTAGAATGTAATAGATGAAATTGAAACAAAACTGAAACATTATTGCAATATCTCTATCCAAATTTCATTTTCTAAGATTTCTCCTTAAATCTAATTCAATTATCAAACAAATCATTCCTGAATTAAATATCATGAGTAATTATAATCATGGTTGACAATATAAGTGCTCCGCTATATCAAGCACATAAGAGAGATGAGAGAGAAAGAGAGAGAATGAAGCGCATAATAAGACACACACAAATTTGCTCATTTTAATAATTGCCAATATGCATAATTCAAAGAGTCGTATGGGGCCGTATGTATATATACAGTAACATTATAAGTCAAGAATATGTCTAAAGGTGGATCATGTTGAAGCGGCGCAGGCAAAATGTCTCTCTCGTGTTTTATCAGGTAAATGATAGAATTCAAGTATTGTTGTAATTTGTGTGTGAATTGATGGTATTTAGTTTATTGGGTTTAGGGATCAGCGTGTAGGAATGAATGTGATTGGCTATGCATTCCTGTCTTAAGTACTGGTCAGTGAGTGGCCATACTGTTGGTTTGATGTACGAATCAACCAGCGAGCATTTGTCATACATAATTTCTTTCACCGGTTGGATTTTGTAACGACATATTTAGATCAAAATGTTGCATTTATAAGCTGTACCACTTAATATCTATTTGAGGCAATGTAATGAGTTTATTAACATAATGTGTTCATAAGTCTAGTGCATTTATCCTGAAGCTTGTCATGATGTTCAATTATTTATACAATTTTGAATATATTGTCGAAGCTTGTGTAAATGGAGAAATTCTTTTCAGTATTGTCATCCATGCTTTATATCTTAATTAAATGCATAATTTATTGTGATACCATTTAGATTATTTAAAAACAACTTATATCACAAATATAAATCATTATTGTTAAGTTTTTATGTTGCAGTAATTTTACTCCAATTATCTGATTTAAAAATTTTGTTAATCAAAGCATTTTATGATATTTTTCACATGATTTGATGATTATTCCTTTTAACTTTTTTTTGCAAATGTATGAAAAATTAGAAAAGAGGCATTTAAAACTAGTTATGACTGCCGTCAAATCAGTTGAACCTTATTTAGCACAAAGTGCTTTTTGTTTAATTGCATGTTTGAGACAATCAATTCAAATAACTTATTTAATTTCTTTTAGCTTCAATGCTCGTAAGCTATCAAAAGTTATGAAAATATAAAATCAGATTCAAGGGTGAACAAAATGAAAAGCAAAAATATTGTTGGTGTCGCAAATCTTAAATATTTCACTCTTTAAGGCTGGGATAGACTTTCAACTAGCATAAACCATTTTTGTACTCTAACTATCAAACTAATTGCATAAACTATATAAAAGTATACATTTTTAGAAGCTGATTTTTTCCCTTAACATATTGGTGATATTGGATTTTGACCTAGCTAGAATTTGTTAATTATTGAACATTTTTGCTGCCACTAAAATGACAATTTTTGACCTATTTTTGGCAATTTTTCAAAAAAATAAGATAAAAATGAAAAAGTTCAAAAATTCAAGAATGCAAATTTTAGTTAGCCTTTCCAGAAATATTTGAGGCAAAAAATATGTTTTATGGCATTTTTTTGCCAAAATTGACTCCATTTTTGGTCAAAAACAGATATCACCAATATGTTCAGGGTGAAAATCTACTTCTAAAAATGTATACTTTTATATGGTTTATGCAATTAGTTTGAGAGTTAGAGTACAAAAACCATTTATGATAGTTGAAGGTCTAGAGGTTTTGGATAAAACTGGTTCTTCAAAACAAAAAAATGCAACTAGATCTGAAGGGGACAATCAAGTCATCGTTGAGTAAATACATTATTTGTTATGCAACTATAAAATGGGGGAGGGGACACTGGCTTGTGGCTAAACTCAGTGAGCAAAACATTCAGGAAAGGCTACTTTTTAAATTCTGTTACAAGGTCTATGTCGTGCGATGCTGACTGTGTTTAGGGCCCGGGGGGGGGGTACGGACGCGCGGCCAGAGTTTTCGACTACCACCCGTTTTGTAAACCTGATGAAGCAAAAAAAATGCTACCCATATGTAAACCAATTTGACTTTAACAACCGTTATTTAGACCATTTAATGCATTTTTACAATGTAAATTGCACTTCAAAAGCCCAATTTAGCAACCGATATGTAAACCAAAGGAAAAATTTGTCAAAAAATGAAAAATGCAACCGTTATGTAAACCATTTTTCAAATTTTTGAGGGGCCTTTGGTAAACCTGGGAGGTTAAAAATGCAACCGTTCTCGGCCGCGTGTCCGTACACCCACCTTTCCACTAAGTACCCCCCCCCCCCCCCCGGGGGGTTTAGGGTAGCAATTTTATGTTATTTTGGAAAAAGGTATATTATTCAGCAGTCATTCAGTTACTAGTCAGTGTTTGGGGTATGAATTTCAGTTGATTAATGTTTTTTTTAGCCACTATTTTGGAGACTTTTTGTACTAATCTTATAAATAAGAAACAAAAAGTGGAATTTATAACAACTAATTTTTGCCAGGAATCAAATTGTATTGTTAGGTCAGTGAAAAGGGCATGTGCATGTCCATGATAAGGGTTTCAAATTAGCATTCAAAATATCCATGGGTAGGGTGTGGTCTGGAAAGGCATGCTCGATGATGATGATAGCATGCAAAAGTTATGGTCCATCAAAGGTTGTCAGGGAGTAAATTGTATAACTGAGATAAACACGTTCAAAGATCAGTAAGCCCCATATTTTCTGTTGATTGTCTTAAAGATATGCAGATTTATTTCACGTTTCCTGTCATTTTCTTGAAATGAAACTTTGCTGGTATTTTGTAGTAAGTACAAGGGTTGTGAATCTGTCAAAAAACCTATTTCGGCAAATTACGACCTTTATTAAGTTTATTGCTTTTACGGCTCATACGGGCTGGACAGATACATATTAGAATGAATCTTTGAATGGGACGCTCCCCGGTGACCCTGGGTGTGATATGTTTATTTGAATATCAACAATAGTTTACTCATGTACAATATTCTTGCTGAATTACTCACTAATCACAGCTAGCCCCCTAAAATAGCATTCACTGTAGATCTATAGGATAATAATCCTTTGATTTTCCAAGATTTGATTCAACAGATTACTATTTGCTTTCATTTATACAGATATGTGATGTAATGCAGCAAGACTGATGATGGAATCCACCAAAGGCTCCTTTGGAGATCTGTTGGCAGCTTTTAACATTGACTCTGAAGACTCTGATGTTGCCAACGCCACTCATCAATATGATGAAGCTGCTGCTGACAGTCACAATTCAATCTCCTCAGACAATGCTGATCAGGCTGCAAGTGATAAACCTGACAAAGACCTAGATGTTGACCAGGACTTGAAGAATCAAGAAACTGAGAATGAGAGTCGTGATAACAACAAAGTAAACAAAGAAACTCAAGATGTCAAGCCAGACCTTGAGACTGATGGAGACAGCATCACTTCACAAGAACCAGCTGCAGTCAATCCTGAAATAGCACCAGTGTCTATCGGTGGTCTTTTATCCATGCCACAAGTTGCTACACTTGTGCCCTCAGTTCCAGATATAGCTTCTATTCCAATGGTGCCACAGACCCTGGGTGAAACTGTTTTGCTGCCAAATTTACCCTCAAATAACATAACTCAGACATTAGTTTCACAGCCTCAGCTGCAGCCACTTGTGCAGCCTATTCAAAATCCTAGTATGTTTTCAAACCCTCTGCTTCTAAACTCATCAAGTGTGATAGGAGCGACTCCTCTTCTACAACAAGGAATAGTCCAAGACCTTGCACAGTCAGCTTTGATCAATCAGCAACTCCTTAACTCACCAACAGTTGTAAGTCTTGGAACAGGTATTCAGAACAATGTTATTGCAGTACCAATGACATTACTACCAACAGTCCTTAACCAGCCTACTGCAGTGACACCAGATTTACCCTCTAGTGGGATAGTGACTCCGACTGGTACAATAACTCCAGTAGTAACTCCTAGTCCAAGTACAAGCCCAAGTCCTGTTCCAACATTGCTAGGTTATTCTGAGCTGTCTAAGCGACATCTCTCTCATAAAGGACGATCTTCTGGTTCAGCACCAACCGTTCAAGAATTGTTAGATAAAAGGAGAAGGAATCAGTCACCATCATTGTCTGCATCTAATGCTGCCAAACCATCAAAATATGATGTGGATGACATGCCATTAACCTTGTCGGGTAGAAAAAGGAGACACACAAAGCGTTACATGGAATATCTTGCAAGCAAAGATGAATCTGAAGATGATCAAGTTATGCCAAAGATGAAGAAAGCTGCCCTTCCAAATATCAAATCACCGGTTTTGGATTTGAATAAACCTCTCACTGATCAGTTGATGACTATATCAGAAACTGCTGCAGTGCCATCAGGTCTTATTAATGCGCATTCTTTATCTGCAACTAGCTTATCATCCAAAGGAGATAAAGCAACTTGTGAGGATATATCTACCTCGGAAAAGGCATGTAATGTCAAAAAATACAACAGTATTATGATTAAACAAGAACCTGTCGAGTCTGATGATAGCAGTGATAGTTGTTCAGGATCCTCAAACACCAATGAACCTGTTGATATGTCGAAAAACAAAGACAAGGATAAAGATGAAGAACACAATATTGTTACACCAGATGGTACAGTCATCAAGAATGAACCAGCTGAAAATACTGATAATGTACAATCCAAAAAGAGAAAACATAACGATAATACAGTCACTCATTCAAAGAAACTTCAAACGAGTAACTTGGACAATGGTGCAAAAGCAAAAGAACAAACCTCTGAAGCCATGGATAAACCTGTAGATTTCAGCAAATCAAATAGAACAAGAGAAGAGGAAGAAGACAAAGAAGAAGAAGAAAAAGAGGATAGTGAGCAAACTACTAAAGCCACAGATAAACCTGTAGATTTCAGGAAACCAATAAGAACGAGAGAAGAAGAGGAGAGGATAGCATCTGAAGCTGCAGCAAGAGCAGCATCTCAGGCTTTGTTGAGAATGGCATCCCAACCAGCAGCTGATGTCAGGAAGGACAGAGATAATGTTCGCAAAGAAAATGAACTGAGAATGAGCAGATTAGCAGAGGAATATCAGAAACAGCAAGCTGCTCAGCTGGCCATGAGGGAAGCTGCCCAGAAGACGGCGTCTGAAGCAGCTGCCAGGGCAGTCTCATTAGCAATATCCAGAGCAGCTATGGAAGAGTTAAAACCTGACAGTCCAGACCTACAGAGTCTGAAGGAAGCAGAAGAGGCAGCAAAAATAGCCTCTGAAGCAGCCACACGAGCTGCGGCAGAAGCTGCTAAAAGAGCCGTGACTGAAGCTGCCCAGAAAGCGGCTGAAGAATCACCTGAAGACTTAGGTGCGCTAGAGGAAAAGGCTGAAGAGGAAGTTAGGCGAATTGCTGCAGAAGCTGCTGCAAGGGCCGCAGCCCAAGCAGCAGCAAGGGCTGCAACGCAGGCTGCAGAGGTTCCTGTAGATCTGAGCACTCAAAAGAACCCCATGGTTGTGAATCATGGTCTTATTGAAACAACTCAAAAAGACTTAAGCTTAATAGCACAACAAGCTGCAATAAGAGCAGTGCTTGAAGCCCAGAGAAGAACTGGCAATTTTGTTCCTATTTTACCAGCTACTAGCTACACAAAACCAACTCATATTAACCAAATCATCCAAGGCCCTGTTCCTAATGAAGCAATAAACCAACAGGGTCCTGTCAGTCTTGTGATGATAGACCAACGGGACATTAATAAAGTGGTCACACCCAGTAAGCAGATTATAACATACCCTCAAAACCCATCAAAGAATCTAAGACAAAGCCTTGCATGGAGATCATTCCAAGAAGGAGTCAAACAAGGAAAATATAAAATTGTTCAAAAATCAACATCGGCTCCATTGAACCTGGATTTGAAAGATAATGGAAGACGTAAAACTGTGGATGCCCATGCTGTAACTGTGGTGAATCATGACCTGCGTTGTCCATATTGTTTGATTCAAATGAAAATCAAATCAAGTTTAATTCAACATATTTCAGTATGTCTGAAAAACCCTCAGACAAATGATGATGAATATTTTACATCTCACATAGCTTATGAAAGCCTCAAATTTGCCAAGAAGTCGTCATCCCGACTGTGTTCACATTGTACTCCGAATGCATCGTCAGTCAAGGAGTTAAAGAGTTGGAGTAAGTTCTTATGTAGGATGTGTGTGACCAAGTGTGCTGATCCAAAAATCACAGAAAAGACAGGGGACCACTATATAGTGACCAAATCGGGTTATTTTGTTTGTAAACATTGTGGTATTGGGTTGGACTCTGAAGCTGATATGAAGACCCACCTGAACCTGGATCAAGGTAATAAAGACCAAAAAACTCAAGATAAAGTTGTACTAGATAAGAACAGTTTACCTGTATCCAAAATTCTTCGAAAAGCCAACGATTCTTCTTTCCAATACCGGTGTGGTAAGTGTCGACTCATGTTTTCATCGGTAGGTCATTTGCTAGTTCATACATCTCACTGTAATCTTGACCAATACATTAAAGTTTTGGAGCGCTTGACATTATATAATTGTTTCAACTGTCCTGTAGCATGTAAAGTCGTACCTGACGATGGCAAGCCTCATCAGTGTAAACCCAGTGCTCAATATAGTAGTACGTTGAAGAAAAATCTTCAAGTTGTCCGTGACACAAGTACTAGCAAAGAAAGCTTTGTCTGCCTGCGATGCGAGGACATCTTTCCTTCCAATGGATATTTGGTTCTGCATACGAAGCAGTGTAACCACGCTCAATATCACCTTCTGATGCGATACCTTGACCAGCCGCCATACTGTAATCGTTGCCTGATGGTGTTTACAGGTTACAGAGCTTATTCACAACATCGACAATGGTGCTTGAAAGTACAACGAGAAACAACGGAAGACTGTGCTCCGTTATCTGTTTGTGATAAATGTCTGAAGAGTGTTCAGAGGGAAGAAGCCGATATGATGTATCATGATGCTGTGTGTGTTGGTCTTCCATGTACACAACAAAGGCTGCTCTTTCCTGATGGATTTAACAGCAGAGAATGTTGCACTGTCATCAATTCATGGTAATCAAGTACACCAGTCCTGCTTTTGAATTCCCTGGGCCACTTGTTTTCACAGGTATTATGATTGTTATTATTATTATTTTTTTATTTGAAGCTTTAATTTAACAAACAAACTGATGTGCTAGTTCATACTTCTCACTTTAAATCTCACTCGGTTTAAAAATATATCTAACAAGTGACTGAATTTTTTTTTACAAATTACACCAAGCTATATAAACTCACTCACAAAATTGATGTTATTATAAACTTGGTTGAAGACTGTCAAAATGTGATCTAAGTATTGCCGAAACATGATATCTAGGATTGAATTCAAGTGGCCCTTTTGGGTTTGATATTGCATTGTCTGTGAGAGATGTGTAAACCCAATACTTTATGAAACTTTATTTGCCCTAGATGTAACACTGTAACTGCTAAAGAAAACCATATCAAAAGCCAAAGTCCTTTTTTTTTTAAAGTCCTTAAAGTTTTTGCATTAACAAGCCTAGCTAGTGTATTTTGATGTCAGATGTGTGATTTCTAAGAACTTGAAAAACATTATTTTTGGAAAATTGATACTTAGTTTTGCTATATTTTGCACTTAAATTATTTTTAGAAGCTTAATATAAACTGCACGTCAATAGTTTTTGCCCACGATTTCTACATGCCTGCAGATGAATTAAATTAACATTGTTCTAATTGTTGGCACATGAGCCAACTCAGCCAAGTCTCACCAATTTGTAACTCAAATGTATCAAGTTTAGTAACAATTGACCCTTAATTGCAACGCATGGTACATTTTTAAAAATAACCTATGGATTTAAAAGAGCTCGGTCCATTTGCTTCAACTTTTTTTCAAACGTTTTGAGATTTTGGTACCAAAATATTGCTCATATTTTTCTCATAAAGCATGTGAAGTTTCGCGGCTGAGTTATGTTCCATTTTGGAGATATGTATGAAAATTAAGGTTTCTGTCCACATGCCTTATGTCGACATTTATGTCGACATAAAGCATATCTTGACATGTCGACATAAAATCTAATTTGTCGACAAAACTGGGCAAGTAAAATTTTATAAAAACTTCAGTTTGATTGTCACTTTATGGCTGTTTATTAGTAGTTGAGGTTTTAAGTGTTGCATAAATAATTTAATGCTCATTAGTTGTTCCTCATTTACAACAGTTTTTAAAGTTTTTACAATGTTTCACAACAAAAAAGTTACAAAATATCAATTTGTTATCATCTGTATTGTAAGTCTACGTCTAAAACTGAAGTTAAGCTTGTTCAAATAATTTTGTTTTTCCCGTAAAAACAACTCTTTGATATCAACTTTATGTCGACAACAAATTATTGCGACATATCGACATGAAAAAACAGTCTCGACAGAAACCTTAATAAAAATGTGTCTAATTATGGTAACCATAATTTATTTAATGCAGTAACGTATAGGCAGCTCTGAAATACAAAATTGCCCATAAAATCAAAACGGTTTGACCGATTCAGCTGAAATTTAAAACTTAGACTTCTTTAGTAGTCATCTTTCATATGACATTGAAAACTAAATTTTGAAAAGTCGGACCAAGCTCCTTTAATTCTTCCAAATTCCTGAATGACGTGCCTAGTGTGCGTCCACTAAGGTTTCTGTCGAGATTGTTTTTTCATGTTGACATGTCGCAATAATTTGTTGTCGACGTCGACATATGTGTCGACATACAAATTATATCAAAGAGTTGTTTTTTGCGAGAGAAATGAAATTGTAGACTTACCTACATGTATAAGATGTGCTTGTTCTCTCTGCGTACGACAATATGGACGATATAAAGTTGATATTTTGTAACTTTTTTGTTGTGAACCATCGTAATAACTTTAAAAATGGTTGCAAATAACGATAAGGAACAACTAATAACTATTAAATTATTTATGCAACACATTAAACACTTGTTAAAGCTCAACTGCTAATAAACAGCCATAACGGAGATGCGCATACATCTGAATCTGCACTCCGTGGAGGTTGCCCCATTGAATCATTGGATACAATATAACATTGAACAAAGATCCTGTGCTAATGATAGCTCATGTGCAGTGTAATGGATTGATTTGCAAGTATTAAATTCAGAGGTATTTATTTAAATCGACCATTCTTTGCAAATCCGTTGCGCTTGTTGGTGAACTTGATACATTCCAATTACAAATCGATGAAACTTGGTTGGTTTGTCAAACTTAATCAGAAAAATGTTAGTTTAATTCCTTTGTATGCATGTAGAAGTCATGTGTAGAAACTTTTGACGTGTAGTTTAGTATTTTAGACAAACTAATTCAGAACCTTGCGAAACATAAGTATGTATGCAACTTAAGCAATAAATAACACAGGCAATAACACCATGCAGAACAATGGCAGTCCATTGGGTCAAGAGATGATTTCAGTATACATCTTATACCCTGGTCACATAACCTAGGTTGCGATGTGTTTACGGCGTCATACAGGGTAGAATTAAGCAGGCACCGACCGGTGTCCGGACAGTGTCAGTGACCCGTAGAGACGCCGGAAGCATGCTGCAAGAATTATGACCGGGCATCGCAAGAACTCACAAGCATTCACTGGTGTCATGCTGATGTCATACTGGCGTTCCGGCTTCCTTCGGCATACCAGACACCAGTCGGTGACCTGTGGTAATATGACCAGGATGTTACTTGTCTGTATTGAGCTAGGGACTGTGTGTGATGTACTGGTTGCAATACAGTAATTTAACTTTGCCAGAAAATGTTGTTTTTTGACACATTGTGAGATTTGAACCCAGGGGGGGGACTCAAGTATAATGTTGCAGGCATAGCATGACCACAGTTTCCAAAACACCCTCTTGGGGAAATTGTGAAGCCACAAATATACCCTTTTTCCCTATTCACACCCTAAATCGGAAATTTATCGATACTGTTTTCACACTAGAGTTTGAAAAAGAATCCTATTTCTTGAAAATTGATATTTTTGATACCCTAAACGGTGTCACCTGATACACCCTTCAGTGCTAAAAAACAACCCTAATTCACCTTTTTCTTGGTCACACTATGCCTGCAACATTATATTTGAGTGCTCCCAGGAGTAAATTTTTTTGTTTTTGTTTGTCATTTCGGTCCAGTTTATGTGACATTTTTAAATACTTAGTGAGCTCTTACATGTCTTTCTTAAGGCCTTTGTCATTTGTACCAGCATCTGTTAGGTTGCGATCACATAGAACTATACTATACGTTTGTCCAATCTATAGGACCTTTATTTTTCATGATACACTTGATACTATCCACAATGTAAATCCATAATCACAAGACCTAGCCAGCGTACTGATCTTACCCTGCATACAATAATTCTTTTTTGGAGTGAGGTCAGAGGGCTTTTTTTTAAATGGCTTCATGTATATATAAACAGTACAGAGATGATGGGTTTATATCGTGGATAGTATCACAGAAAAATGGTCCTATAGATAAGAAAAATGTGCCCGTATAGGGTATAGTTCTATGTGATCGCAGCCTTAAATGTCTGGTCCTTAACATGTAAGTGCAAGTTTTCAAGAACTTGGAATGCCTGCATTTAAGCAGTTAACTAAAATGTTTTGTCTAAGCACTCTTGTCAAAACTTGTCAATGTCATTATGAAAATGTAGAATAGAGAGTTACAAAGGGCAAATGGTTTAAAATTGTGAAAATAAACGAATGCAAACAAATTGGTACATACTAATGAGCAAGGTGTTATTAGGCCAAGTAAAAAAATATAATAGTTTCAAATTTTTTGAAAAAAAGGAGGATGAGGGCAGGTTTTTTTTTAATTACCCTGTAAATACGGGACATCCCGTTTTTAATGGATATTTAAGAGTTGAAATATGGGAAATCCTGCGAAATACGGTATACTGTAAACTGGGGAAACATTGGTTAGCCAGGTAACTTTGGTCAAGGTAATGCCTTTTTTATTTAAATGTTTATATAATTTCAGAATAGCACTCTTTTCTAATGAATATAATTTATAAGATTGAAGAAAAAAATGATATATCTCTGGTCAAATGTTCTTGAAATTGGTTGTGAATTGTGAAATTACTCAGATTTTCAGTGAAATTTGGGGAAAAAAGAAAATTTGTAGAGGACGAGAAACTATTATATTTTTTACTTGGCCTTAGTATTCCAATATACCATTTGGGCTTCAACAGTTTCAGATAAAAAAACAAAATTAACACTGTTTCACATTAATTTGAAAAAGTAGACTAAATGAGTGGTGCTCTGGCAAAATGAGCGGAAAAGTCACGATTTTCAAAATTGAGTTTATGGCATATTTAAATTCTCTATAATCTGAGCTTTCGAATGATGTATAATATGTCATACTTTCTTTCTGCAATAGAGATCGAAATACATGGCCGTCCACTCAAAATCTGGCAGTAAAAAATGTCGCAAATCGATTTTAAAGGTACTGATTACTATAGTGTATAATAGCAAAAATGCGATCAATTACCCATGAATTATTGCACTTCCCGGCATAGTTGACCTTCAAAATGCGAGGTATAGGTAAACACTTGTGTATTAATGCGTTTTATGTCAAATAACAAAATTTGATCTTTTCTTTAGCAGCCATTTATTCAAAATCTTCAATCGCGACTTTCCGCTCATTTTGCCAAAGTACCACTCAAATTCTAAATCAAACTGCAAATAAGGTATAGTTGATTTCCAAATGTGATGATGCTTAATGATGTGTAGGTGTGAATCAATGAAACAAGATAGTGTTGTTTGTTTCATGATCTAATTAAGTTGCAATTCCCGGCAATATTGTGCTAACCCAGCTAAATGTAATTAATACCCTAGGCAATAAGACATAATTGGAAGTTTATTTAAGATACATCTGTAAACAAATCGTACTTGTTTTATTGATGCTTGTTACAAATATTTGAAAATTATGTTTGTATGCTTGTGATTTTAATGAAATTTAACATGTAAATTTAACATGTAAAACGTTGTTATGGAATGCACCAGTAATGTGGCATTAATATTGAAACATTGCAGTCTTATTAAAAGTTAATAATGCTGTCAGTAAATTCAGAACATTTTGGAAATTTACATCTTTTATAAAAATCGAAAGGTTTGTCCTTGGCACCATAATTGTAATATTAGCATTAGCAATAATTATTAAAATGACTTTTTTGTGAAAAAAAAAAATATTTTGCCTTTCCGGGAGAAGGGTCAAATTTGGGAGGTTATTGTAATGCAATTTCATGACATCTGTGACTATGTCGCACAGTGTCACATCCAGGCTCAGCTGCGCTTTGCCTGGATATGACACTTTGCCCGATAATTTCCCATATCATACCAACGCCTAACCAAATACTATAGTAACTAATTATATCAGGTTTTTTTTTTTATAAAAAGGTTTTGATCAGTTGATTTACTTAATCACTAATATGGCAAATTTGAGAGGGGTGTCATATTTTAAGCAATTTTTTCAATTTTGTACATCAAAGCAATTTTTTTTAGATTCAGATTAATGTATTTGATGGAAGAAATGTTACCATATACATTGAATGTATGAATTGAAGCAATATAATGAAATATAAATTGATAGCATTATGAAAATCCAAGATGTTTTTATTAATTAAAACCTTGTTCATGCAGAAATTATAGCGTAAAAATACAAATTCGTAGGTGTTTTCAGAGGCCAGGTTATGTATGTTTTTCTAAAAACGTGGCAAACGCAAGGAGGACGCACATTGATCGCAAGATGTAAGTACGTTGTGCACACAATATGCCTGATCATGAGTGGTTGCGTGCATTGTGCTTTGCGCATGTTGTAAGTATTTACATGGTGCGTGCCAAGCCCGTAGCCAGGGGGAGGGGGGAGCGGTGGGGGAATCACACCCCCCCCCCCCCAAATTTGAAAATGTACAAAAAAGGTCCACAAAAAGTTCCTATGTAGGTCTTTTTTTAAATAAAATACTGCACAAAATGCTTGCAAAAGTGCTATGAACTTTTTATTTTGCTTGTCACTTTGTCAAAACCACTAAAATAATTAGTTTAGGGTCAACCAAAACGAAAAATTTTCCTCCAAAAGGTCCACTTTTTGAAAATCTGCACCCCCCTTGAAAAAATCCTGGTTAAGGGCCTGGGGCCGTATTCATAAAGCACACTTAGCTTAAGGGCAACTCTTGCACTTCATTCTTAAGAGTTGCCCTTAACTAAGGGAAACACTTAAGTGCATTAAATTCATGCACTTAAGTCATTTATGAATTTAATACACTTGATTTTTTCCCTTAGTTAAGGGGAACTCTTAAGAATTAAGTGCAAGAGTTGCCCTTAGGCTAAGTGTGCTTTATGAATACGACCCCTGGTGCGTGCAATCTACAAATTCGTTGCGACTACCACAGTATTATAAGGAAAACGCACGCACAATGTCGGTATGTGCCGTATGCATCCTACGCAGAGCAAGTGGCTGTAGGCTATTTAAAGGTAAAATTGTCAAAAAAACACACGTGCACACGTCAGTACCGAGCATTTGCGGACTGTACCGATGTTTTATCAGCAGCCTCAACGTAACCAGCACGCAGAGAAAGTTCCTCATGGAATAAACTGCTACGTCGTGTCTGCGTGCTCCAAAATGTGTACGAAGTCAGTACCTACAACGTACGTGTCGCGCAATTTTGTCTACGTTTTTGCATGCAGACAGCACGTACGACAGGTTATGACCACTGCTTATTTCTGATAAAGAGATGAGACTACTTACCATGATGGCCATCTGGTATAATTCCAACTAAGAGTACACTGATAGGTTGGCAAAGAACACACTCTTGAAATTCTGATGATAGTAAATATTAGATTTTTACCCCAGGGGGGGCACTCAAGTATAATGCTGCAGGCATAGCATGTCCAAGAAAAAAAAGTGAATTAGGGTTGTTTTTTAGGATTGGAGGTGAATAAGGTGACACTGTTTAGGGTATCAAAAACAACCATTTTTAAGAAATAAGGTACTTTTTCAAACCCTAGTGTTAAAACGGTATCGGTAAAATCCTAATTTAGGGTGTGAATAAGGAAAAAGGGTATATATTGGCCTCACTATGCCTCCAACATACTTCAGGCCCCCAGATTTTAAATGTGTTATTCTTGTTGTATTGCAACTTGTAAGATTTATGTGATTTTGATGTAAATTTGTAGATAAATGCAAATAGTATTCTTATATTTATAAATTACGCAACACCTTGTAAATGCTTCATGACATGACTTGTATGGGGTGTGGTTGAGTTGTCCACATGAGTTCTGAAATCAAAATTACTACCAATATTTGTTATGACTTTAAACATGTGTTCTAGAGTGCTAGACTTGAAGATTTTAGTATGGCCGAAACCATAGTCAGCCTCCAAACAAAATTTTTGCTACCAAACATTTGGACCACTGTGCATTTGGACGTGACGTCACCAAATATTTGCCATCGAACTTAAAGTATGAACCAATATCAAACATTTGGCGCAATGTATATGGCAATTCAATACAATGTACAATCCAGCGCGAAATTTTATTTGGTCTCAATTCTGTGGTGAAGTTATTTTATTTGGAGCGACTCGTCATTTTGACGTCAAGACCAAATGCTTGGTAGCGAAAATTTTGTTTGGAGGCTGACTATGGTTTCGCCCTATCTTGTTGAAACTGTTTAAAGTAGTAGACAGGTATGTAACTTTTTAAATGGTCTAATAAATAAGACCGAGCATTTAACATAATTGCAGAAGCGTTGATAAAATCAAGCCTATTTTTGTCAAACTTTGCTAATAAAATACAGGTTGTAACAGAAAAAATTATACATTGTTATCTATGTTGAAACAATAAAGTTACACTTTGTATCACATTGGCATTTATCAATATCAAAAGCCAACTTCTTTAGCTACAAAATGCATTTTGTTTCATCCAAACTGATGGTCTACAAGCAGAGTTATGGCAATTATATTGACCCTACCTTCAAATCACAAATCACCTGGGCCAGTTTATCCGATTCATTTAATGGCACATAAACGCCCTAAATCAGCAATACGATGTTCAACAGGATTACGAGACTGATTTTAGTGTTCCACCTAACAAAGGCAATGTAGACCTCTTAATGATGACCTTGCTTGTAGATTGTTGTATTCTTAATGTTGGACGGGACGCCAAAACAATTTTTAAGAGATATCCTAGTCAGCACGCAAGCACTTTAAGACTACCTACAGATTTTAAATACAGGTCAAAGGAAACACTATTATTTTTGAACTTAACTTCTTTAAAACGAAGTTTTATCAATTGAGCTAGGAAAATTAATTTTAATTTCCATATTTTCCTTTTAATATGAGACTGTGTAAACAAACAGCAAAAAATTATTGCAATAAACTCTTTGCTTTCCCGTTTCCATCAAAGATATCGAGTCTTTAATGCAACTGTTTATGCTTTCGCTGGAATTTGAGCAATATTTTAACCTATTAAAGCATAAGTTTTATCATAAAATTATTTATGAATTATTCTTATCATATGAAAAAAATAAAGTGTGCCTTTTATTATTTTATCTCACTGCATTGTTAATCTTCTTCGAATCATGAAAAACTGTTTACGCTGAAAAATGGTGAAATCGGCCCAAGTAGTTTTCACCGGTCTTTACTTAAATGGTCGTAACTTTTGAACCTGACCATTTAATGAAATCACTTAAGCTGCATCTGGTAGCCAATGATATAGCCTTTCAAATAAGGGAAATTTTGTGAATTCAGCATTATTACCCGGGCATTTTTATTTTTCTCATGATATTGCTAACAGAATGTATATTTTTTTCTGTTACAACCTGTAGACATGTTTGTGTTTAGAATCACTTTTGCACCAAGTGGAGATACTTGTTGAAGCAGTAGTATACAATTTGGTTCAAAAATAGATTGAATTAAAACAGTTTAAATTGGAGAATCATGACTTCCTAAGGGCTTCCATATACTTATTTTCCCCTGTTTTGTCACAAAGCAAATGCACCAAATACATTGTGACATGTACTTATTTGTCTAGTGCATGTTGAATTAAATTTGGGATCCCTAATTAATTCAACAAATGGCCATACTAAGGAAACCATGCAATTTTAAACCAAATCAACTGCAGGGTATCAAGACAAAATGGGCGCCGTAGTGTGGTGGTTAGCGATCTCGCCTCGCACGCATAGGGCACTTGCCGGAATGGAATCTCGGAATCTTTGCTTAGACGTTTATCTGACTTAGTGGTAGCATAGGGCAGATATTCTAGATCTACTCCGCTCCTCACATGAAGTATTTAGAGTTTGGCAAATATTTCATGAGTGATCGTCGTCCTTCGGAGGGGACTTAAAGCCGTCAGTCCCATGTACAGAAGAGTCATACCTGTACATGCAATCGCAGCCAGTATCGTAAAGGGTAGGGTATTTAGTCTGTGGGGAAAAAACCTTGATTTTGGGCTTGACTGCAAAATGTTCTTGAATGATTCTTAGGCTCGTATTCTAAGACCTCACTCAACCTCATCCTCCACTCACACTCCAGTGAGGAGGACTCAAGTGTAGCTCAAGGAAAAGGAGGAGGTCTACCTCAGTCTCTTTGAGGTATACCCCAGCCTTACGGAAATAATGATATTTTTGTATTCAAAGAGATTCCTCAAGTTTCACTTGATTGAGGTCAACCTTCACTGTTAAGACTGGTGCTGGTTATTACTGAACAACAAGTTATACGTATAACTGATAATGTGGAATCTACATTATCATGATTATACAGGTCCAACCTTTCATTATCCAAAATCACAAAACCATGAATGAACAATTGAAAGGTCAGACCAATTTTCTTGGTAGCACCGGTGTAGCAGGAATGGAAGTCCTCGTTCTTATTGTCTTACTTTCACACCGGACCTGTTACACATCCGAAAATCCTGCTGGTTTTCTGTTTCATTCACGGGTTTCTTTATCAGTTTCTATTTTGTATTTAACTTTTTTGAAGATGTACAATTATTTTTTCAAGAATGTC
>JXSR01S020370.1:901-12188 GCA_000969725.1 Ophiothrix spiculata | reverse complement strand
CATTTTATGCATAAATTATGCAAATTAGGTATTTAATAAGCATATTTTGCGCTCAAATTGCAGCTGGCACACAAGCGCAGCTCTATCCTCACCTAACCACCAAATTTCATGAATGTAGGGTGCATTTTATGCATAAATTATGCAAATTAAGTACTTAATTAGCATATTTTGTGCCGAAATTGTTGCTGGATCCAGTTCGGCTCCGGGTCAACATAGTCACCAAATATCATTAACGTAGGGCATGCGGTTTCCGAGATTTGCTCCAGACAAAATTTGTGGACGCCAGACGCCGGACGGCGGACAGAAAATTGGAATGCTATTTCTCTTCTGAAAATATTCAGGCGAGACAAAAATGAGTAATTGTATTCAAATTTTTAGTGATTTTCACTACTATATGCAACCCTAGCAGCTTCATCAGACGGTCAACTTTGTTTATCCCTCAACGCTAATGTCTTGTATATAGAAGCATCAAGAGAAACTGCTGGACATAGATGTGATTCAAACCGAATGACAAGCTGTTTCTCTTAACGCCCTCTACAGCCAAGACATCATTGAGAGATAAACAAAGATGCCAGTTTGATGAAGCTGCTAGATTAACAGTAAAACTTCACTAAATTGAGAGTGTATTTACTCAACTTTCTTTGGATTTGGAAATATGAATTTCAGTCATATTTATTCTCAACAATCCAAATAACAGACAGTCAAGGTGTGTGACCAAGGAAGCCTGCCCAAAACATAACCTGTGATATGACTGCAAGAAAGTTTGTCATATGAGTGCAAGAAAGTCGTATCTGCAATAGCTGCCATTTGTCATAAATTTTAATCGCATACTTAATAATCTCCAGTCTTGGGTCAGTGGTTTTTGAAATGGTTCTTCAAGAACCATTTCAAGAGCCACTGACATACATAGGAAAATTTTGAGGGATTTTTCACATTCTAGTGACTAGGTGCTTAATAAAAATAACTAAAGGCAGCCATTGCAGATACAACTTTCTTGCACTCACATGATGAGTTGTTTCTGCAATGACTGCCATTAAAATGACTTAATTTTGATGTTAAAACAGTTCAGGAATTAAGTGTGGGAAGTGTGCAAATGTTGATAATGCTGCCACACATTACAAAATTTCAATATCTTCCATGGAGCAAATTTGGTCAGTTTTGAAAAATATACACCCATTGAAAACTAACAATTTGTAGAGAAAAGGTACCAACGACCTGTATTAATTTCATTTTGGTGGCAAATCCCTTACATTCTGTTTTACAATGTGCACCTCCCCCTCCCATCCCTTCCCCGGGTGCATGCTAAACAACAATTTAAGGGGGAGCATATACAGTGTGTCCCAGAATAAACCTTACAATCTTTGCGTGCAATTTTCATGGGTTTAACGGATAGTTCGAAAGTATGTAAAGGTTGCATTTTATAGTCTATGAATTGAACTTCAATGTACAACAAAAGTTATGCTTTGTCAAATAATTGAATGTAAAATTTACTGGTCCAATTTCACGAGTTTGTAAGTTACCCTAGAATGAAGCTCTATTGCGTATTGTCATTAATCTGTTCACTCAACCGTAACGATGATTACTTATTTACTACGCACATGCTTTCTTTTATCTATGCTGAAAAAATGAACAAATTTGATGTAAAAATAGGACAAATATGATAAGTTTTCCAAGGTGACTCATTTTTATTCAATTCAGAAACACCCTTACTCTATGGCTAATAATCATGAAATTGGACCAGACAAAAATCCACCCAAATGTTTGATACAACATAACTTTTGTTGTATACTACTGATTGAAATGAAAAAAAAACGGTATCTAAAAGTTCAACTCATGGGCTATAAAATGCAGTCTTTACATACTTTCTGACTAACCGTTAAACCCATGAAAATTGTATGCAAAGATTGAAAGGTTTATTCTGGGACACCCTGTACTCACAAGTCTGACTGGTTGAGGTGGTCTGAAGCATAAACCCACTGCTTGTAAATTCTCCATCTGTACTAATCGTAACATGGACCCTTGTGCTAGGTGACACAATATCAGGTGGAACGTAGTCCCCAGTGTAGCGCAAAAGTTCAATCATTCCTTCCAATGTCCGATTCATTGATGGGTTAATCCCAGGATCAAGATAGATGGAAAGATAGTCTCCTCTTGCTAAAGAGAACCCATCAAACGACATGTGTATCCTGTCATCGGGTGATAGAGAATAGATTGTGTATGGGCATTCAAGGTTGTTTGGGTAGTCGTCCGGGTACCCTGGTGTTGCAAAATTGACCACTTCACCTGGTTGTATTCCTCTTCTCAGGACTCCACATTCTGAAATAAAAAACATGTAGGCAGGATATAGGACCGTGTTGGCAGCCTGTAGCCCAGAGGGTGGCAGCACGTTGGGGATGTTGCATTTATAAAAAAAAGTTCCACAAAAAAAACCCCAAAACCACAACTTTTTTTTCAGCTATCTTGGCAAAATGATCCTTAGTTGTCCAGGTAGTTCTAAAAGTACAACATGAATACAATTTCTAACATTTTCATTCTTTTTCACCATCTGAGCATCCATTTTTCCATGAAAATAATTGTTGAATAATATTCAATAATAAACTCAAAACATTTATTGCACTTTATTACATTATGATGACTATGTATGTGATCTTTCACTTATCAGACCACTTTGTAATTAGTGCTCCATTTTCAATGAGCTGTTTCTCAGAACAGGAACATTTTAATTGGGCACAAAGAGCAGATTCAAGGGGGAGGCTTCATTTTAAAACCAATAATAATTTTACGATAAATAAAAGGCCATTTACAATTTCATGGTGTTTTTTTTTCAATCTTGCTTTTACATTGGCATACTGTAAAGCATGAACATTTTGTGGAATTTGAGTCATGTAAATTGGCAAAACTGTTTTTTTTTTTTTATGCAGCATAAAATTTTGAAAAAGCAACTTGAGTTGGTGACAAATTCAGAAACTTCATTCCATTGTTTTTAAAAAACTTTTCAAAATAGATAGAATAAATTACACAATATGTATATAACAATATAATGCTAAGTATGAACTAGACTGACTCCGCAGTCGCCAAATAGCTGAGGGCGTCATACTTCCGGTTCCGGTCTGGCTATTTCCGGTCTGGCTATTTGGCGACTGACAAAATAACATGCAATTTTTTTGGAGCACAATGTTACCAATTTTTGGTAACATAGCCTCTTAATCATGTTCGTATCTATCGCTCGCTGGCGTAACGTAAACGAGCCATTAATAACCCAAACACGCCTTGGAAAGAAACTGAACTTAAATATTCATAAATTATTTGAGAAAATTTTGTTTACCTCATTTGCATATCATTATTATTGTATATTATTCATGGTTAATTTCATGGTTGAGCGAGCGTGTTTATAAAACTTTTATACCAGTCTCCAAATTTGGAAGTTACTCATTAATATTCATATATGTTTTATTTATTTTTGCAATCGTCATTCTAACTATTATATATTAATGAGCTAAAGTGCTCCATTTTTAAGACCATTATTTTTACAGTCGTCACTGGCCAGCACAACGCAGTGATCAGTGCGCCCGGCCGGTCGACGACACAGGATACAGTCTAAGTATGAACCTGGTGAACAAAAATGACAAAACACTAATGGAAGTTGTTAAAAAACTGCTGTTAAGTAACTGCACTGCAAAATATGAATGAACTAGACTCAAAGTTGTACTTCTGGGAAAGTTTGACATAAATGTTGTTGAAGTTCGATGTGTATGTAGTGAAGTTTGACATACATGTTGTTGAAGTTCGATGTGTATGTAGTGAAGTTTGACATAAATGTTGTTATGGTCTGGTCATGATGTTTTTGGACTTTTAAATCATCTATTTGGGATTTTCTTATACCGATAAAGAAGATATTAGGCATGATTTCTTACTGTTTTACCATTTTCTTAGATGGGTGACAATGGTTACAGAACAAAACCAAAACAAATTGTTATAGTATAATTATGTGATGCCTGGCTTGCTGAGGTTAGGTGAGCTCAACAAAAACAGAGTGTCGCATTGCTAGTTGAATTTGATGAAGACTAAATCATAATCATCCTTGCACTTGCTGTACTTACAGGTAGGTATTCCGATCTGGTGAAAATTTTACCATGTACCTTTTCCATGTTTGAAAGAAGGGTCATCACCTACATAAAGCTATTGTAAAGTTTCAGTCGTATACCTTGAGGCATTTTAATGCTACAGGCACAAATGTGGCTGGGAGTGACCCATAGAAAAACCTATACGGAATTTAGTTTTGTTGACAAAATATTCCAATAATTCAGTACATTTTTGACCATATCTCTTCAACAAAACACAACATGGGCGTGAAAATTCACAGGGGTTATGAGAAAAATATATGTGGTATCAAAATCTCCAATTTGATTGTGAAGTGAAAGTGATTAGAACACACACCTTTAAGAATTAAAATTTTTATTCTTTACAATATACAGTCGATATACATACCACAATATTCTTCGTCGCTTAAGTCACTGCAATCTGTGACGCCATCACACCACTTGGCTTCATTGATAACCTCATAGCCATTTAGACATGTGAAAATATCTGTGTAAATAGAATAATAAAGATGTCCAAAATTAAAACAGGGAAAAATATCATCTGATATATCCTGTACAATTGTAAATGTTGAGTAGACGATAGTTATGACCACAAAATGGTGGCATCATACTTAATACAAAATTTTCAATTATTGATGTTCAATAATTTGTTTATCTGCATTGTTTATAGATTAATAAATGCACATTTCGTGTGCAAGTGAAATGAAACAAAATCAATGTACGCGCGGTCAATTTTGATCCTTCTAATACACGAGGCCCCTACACGAGGCCCGTAGGGGCCGAGTGCATTAGACAGGAATCAAAATTTACCGCAAGTGCATTGATTTTGTCTCATTTTACAAGCAAAATAGAATGCAAATTTATTAAACTAATTCATGCACGACAGAAAAATAATACTGTATCTTTTGTCAAAAGAAATAAGGCCTTAAATATGACCATCAAAATCAAAAACTTCCCTAAACTATATAAATAATCACCCGACAAAAACAATGAAACATTCATACGCACTAAACGCGTTGTGACCTTGGGCTTATTCATCGCCGAATATTCAAAGCTTTTTCCGTATAAGGCCTTATTTGTTGTCAAAAAATGCACCTTGCAGCTAGGACCATCGTTAGCTAACTGTAATCACCGCCGGTGATACCCCAAAACTGTTGTTCTCAAGACAACCTTGTTGCAATCAAGCTTACCATCCAAAACATTTTAGCACCTGATTCAAAAACGGAACATCCTATACTCATGATTGTGGTGTCATTTTAAAGCTGGGATCACATGCTTTCCACTCATTCCAAAAACTCCCTTTTTTTACCCCTAATAAGGTACCTTTTGCTGTAACGTGTCACATAGGTTATGTCAAGAACGTGGAAATGGAAATCTAGAATTTTTAACATTTCAACTGGACTTACACAACTTGTGTAAAATTCATTCATAGAAGTGTGTTGATTTTGTCTCATTTTACGAGCACAATTGAATGCAAATTTATTAATCTAGTTCATACACAAAAGAAAAATAATACAGGGTGTGCCAGAAAAAACACAATATTTCAAACCAAAAATATTTAAAATATAAGCAGGCCATTTTTCTCAACAAAACATTAATGATATTAAAATAGAGCTTCTCCCCTTCATTATGCCCTTTGTTTCATCCAATTCAGATATTCCTGTCTGGGGATACAGCATTTTCAAAATGGAGCACAATTTTCAATCTAGTCCAATTTGTGGTAATCAGATGAAGTATGTTAACCTAGGATGATATGCATTAAGACATTTGCCCCTATGAATTTAAACCCGCTAAACTAATTTTACAATTATTTGTGGCTCAAAGATATTATTTGTCAATTATTTTCATTGAAAACAAAACAGATGATCAATTTGAAGAAAGAATTATATGCAATAATTATGAAATTTAGTTTTAGCAGTCTCAGCTTTGCTGGTTTTAGTTGTGGTACTTCAGTCAGTGTCAGCTCTAAAATAAAACAAAAAATTCAAGGGCTTTCGTATTAACCTTTTATTATAAAAATGAATAGATAACATGCGAGACTCAGAGGCAGTAGCTGCAATTGTAGTTTTTGGGGAAAATTACATTGCATATCAAGATAAATTTTACAATCAAGGTTCACATCATGCCAGATATTCAGAAACGAACTTACATTCTGGTTTGGGGAAACTTTGAACATGAAACTTTGGATAGAAAACAATTGAAATTGTTATTTCTGGCAATTGTAAAAGTTATTCCTGACATCCTTTTTGGCTTGATTGGATACTTTCAATGAGCTTTTGATATAACTCTAAACAAAAAATGCAAGTAAGCGATAGAAGTTTTCATCTAGAGGTGAAGTAACTTATCATTTAATGTTTTGATTGCCACCTACTTTTGGATATTGATCATGTAATTGAGATCAAGAAATTGGACCAACCACATTTTTAAGGGCTTCACAGAACTTGTAATAACTTCAGAATTAAACGCTCAAATTTTATTAAACAAAATGCTATTTGAAGCTGAGATTATGTTCAATAACATTTGATAATTGTTTTTATTACATGTAGCCTAATTCTCTCAGAAAAAATCACAAAAAATGTTGTGTTTTTATTGGCACACCCTGTATTGTATCTTTTATGAAAAGAAATAAGGCCTTTATATTACCATCAAAGTCCAAAACTTCTCTAAACTAAATAAATCATCACTCGACAAAAACAATGAGCATTCATACGCACTAAACGCCTGCCACATAAATCAGAATGCAACAAGCGCAGTGCATTGTGAAGTTTCACTGCACTCCGCGTACTTTATATTCTTGCGTTCTAATTGGCTAGGTGACATGCGGATAGTATGAATTACATTCTGGATCTTATTACAGAGCATATCTTCATAATACTTAGATTGTGATATTTACCATCGTAAACAGGGTTGTAAAACTAGGCAGGTGGGGGTCGGGGGAGCTAGGTAGGCACTTATTGCCCCCCGCCCCCCTACCCTGGCTTGAAATAGCAAGATGCTGGGGGAACAAAAAACAAAATATTGGGACTATATTTTACTAATGTATACTCATTTATATAAATTACTGTCTCAAGATTACCGTCTTCTTGTTATTTTGAGTACCGTTACCAAATTTACCATCCAGCTGTTGATAATTTCAATGTAAAATGTCAAGTAAATTGTGCACAATGCAACAAATTTCAAAATTATGTCAATTTTTTAGTCAAAATAAGCAAATTTTCATGCATATTGTATGAATTTAATATCCATTTTTTGCTGAAATTAACAAATTTTTTGCATGCTATGCGTGTATCACAAACAAATTCTGTTACTTTTCCTCTGACCATTTTTGCTTCAAAATTTTTTGCCCCTAGTTATTATATTTATTTCCTTGCACCGCCTCTGAGAGTACATATTATATCGGGACGAAACATGACTTTGGTCTGTTATCGGGACGGTAAACATGTTCCCCCCCCCCAGCTTACATGCCTTCGATCGGCCCTGCCCTGTCTGTAAGTTTCCCATTCCGTAAGCGAGACTGGTGGAAACATGTATGGAGCACAAAGAATTGCACTTGGGACTCATTGGTGTATACAGAGTGCCATTATGCTTACCTGCTCCCCCTGCTAAATGGGAATGAAACCTGGGCCTAATTCAAGGGAAAATCGAAACATTACATATGCTTACCATCACTTGCACAGGATAACTCCACATGGAATCCTCGCCCTGGTTCTCCAAATGGTGACACTACAAATGTAATTACTCCTGAAACAGTGCCTAATGGGGACACTATATCTGGAGGTAAATCAGACCCACTGAACTCTATTCCCCTCCACTCATCAACACTGGCCCCAAAATAGAGTGTGTCACTGTAATGTAAATCAAAGTCTACAAAGTGAATGTGAATTCTGCTTCCTAGTGCCGAGGTCACGGACCATTGGCAGGTGATATCTACTTGCGGGGACCATGGGTAAGGTGACGGGTAATTCTTGGATGTCAGGTCAATGGTTGCTGTATCTGCTGAATCGCAAATGGTGATGTCTTGATCTGCTCCACAATCTAGGAGGCAATTAATAAAAAATAGATTAGTTTCACAATGAACATGTAGCAGAAAAAAGTGTGTGCATCAAACATATAAACATGGGGGCATCTCAAGTATTATTGTTGCGGGCTTGGGTTGCCCAGGAAAAGGTTGACTTGGGTTTGTTTCTGAGGACAGAAGGGTGAATCAGGTGACAGGAGACCCTAGTGTTAACGGTAACGATAAAATCACCATTTAAGGTGTGAATAGGGGAAAAAGGGTATATTTTGGCTTCAGAAAAAAATCATGGGTATTTTGAAAAACTGTGGTCATGCTTTGCATGCAGCATTATACTTGAGTGCCCGGGCAAATAGATCATGTTGGTTTTCATGTGCCTTTTAATTACTTCAACAATTCTGAGATGCTGGTTGTTGTTGTTGTTTTTTTGAATGTTGGGAAGATTGCTTGTTTACATGTTTTGTTCATATACAAGATTTATTATTATGAAACCAAATTCCCTTAGTAGTTTCATTTGAATAAGCAGGGCATGTTATATTAGTTGCATTCTTTTGGCCAATTCTGTTTAAATGAACTACATGAACCACTGACTTTCACATTATATTGCAAAAAAGGTAGACGTAACTGGACCTTCTGTACTTGCTCAAGTTGGATTGACAATCTCTCTCAAAAAGTAATTTAGCCAGACTCCACCTTTGCAGTGCTGTTAATTTGTTATCTTTGTAGAAATTCTGTTACCATCCCAACATTAAAGAAAGCCTGCACCTATATAATGTGGGTTTACTGTTTGTGGATTTTGATCCTTGAATGCATATACAATATAGTCTCTGACATGGGTGTGCATTTGCAAGATTTGCATCTACACTCACAACCTTTGATTACATATTAAAGACGATCGCGGTGTTAGTTTGCACCAACAGTTGGAAGCGTTACAGAATCAGTTGTTGGTCAGCGGCGGGAAGATTTTGACAAATTGCACGCGTGGTATCTAAGTGTAAGATTTGCGTCTAATATACAAACCGCAACACGCGGACTAGTTTTTAACGCATTGTCTTCTCGGTAAGCAGCGAAAAAAGTGCGAAATAGTAACAAGTTGCTACAAGTGCTCCCGAGCTAACGGGCCTTCAGTGATAAAAGTTTTTACATGTGATTTCCTATACATACATACATAAATGATTTATAATGCACCTTTTCATTCACAAATTCAAGGCGCAGTACACAGGAACTTAAAACTACAGATTTATGCTACAATCCTTAAATCTACAAAAATACATTAAACAACAACAAAAAAAACCCAGTTATGTAGAGTGAAACAGATGAGATTTGAGGTGACTTTTGAAACAGCTGATTGTGGCAGCCTCACGAATGTGTTGTGGTAGATTATTCCATAGTCGAGGACCAGCAACTTGGAATGATTGATCCCAGAAACGACGATTTGTAAGGGGAATATGCAACCTGGTGAAATCCAAAGATGAACGAAGCAAATGTTGTCTGGTGTTATACGATGAAAACAAATGAATGACATTTTGTAAATAATCAGGAGCTTTGCCATGGATACACTGATAAATGATTGTGAGTAACTTAAAAATAGCACGTTCTTTTACTGGCAGCCAGTGAAGCTCTACACGGTATGGAGACACATGATCACGACGTTTCAATCCATAGATAAGACGAACAGCACGATTTTGGATGCGTTGCAGTTTAAGGAGGTTTGAATCAGTAATACCAGTGAGAAGAGAGTTACCGTAGTCCAAGCGAGATATAACAAGTGAATTTGAACGAACAATATGATTTCCTATACCACAAAATGCTAACTTTTCAAATATTTGCTACCTGTAGAATGTTTTAATTTTTGGCTGATCAATTGTGAATGTCAAGTGGATGTCAAATCAAGAAAAAAAAGATAGCTGGAGATGAAATTACATGGGGTAAACTCTAAAAAACAATTTTTATCGCCGGGAATGTTGAAATTTGGTTTTAAAACATAAAAAAGGTTAATTCATTAATTAACCTAACGCTCAAGTTTTCACGTTACCGTCAATTAAAAGGAAAATGACGTCATCATATATGACGTCATAGTGTGCTTAGATGGTCGGTGACCCCCATTTTTTATTGCTGAATTTTGAAGTTTAAACTCTTATCTATTAACTGACAAAAGATAAACAAAATCTACAGGTAGGAACTTATCTCTGCAATCGTCCTTAAAGAAATAATCATAAACAATTATTAGGTGCATATGCAAGCAACTAAGGTATTTTGCCACATGTTGGCTCCCAAGGAGGGTGCGGTATAGGCAGTAAGTCTGTGCTCAAACCCATCTCCTGTCTATGATATAAGTGGATTGAGGTGTCTGGTACATTTTGGGTCAATGCTCAACTTTGTTCAACACAATGCTATAACCCCAGTAGTGATTGATTGATTGAATTTATTCAATTTACCCCAGTATTTTACATTTTATATGTATAATTTGTGACGTCAATTACCAGTCACTTATGTAAGGTCTGAACCACATGTCCATCAATCAATATCAATGATTATCACTCAATGGACATACATACAACATTTTCATTGGTTGATAGCTTATAAAAAGGCATTAGTTCAAAGATCTACATGAAACATACACATAATGCTCCATGTGATAAATCCAAGTCATGTCAGACAGTTCTTTTACCAGTCAACTTTATAAAGGGGGCACAGGTTGGTGCAGGGGGGGGGGGTTGTATGGCACAACGTTTCTTCCCTCGCCTTTCACCAATGTGGCCCAGCTTCAATTCCCGGTTGGACCTAGTTTGTGCGTGAATTTGGTTGTTAATCCATGCTCGTCCTAACAGGTTTTTTCAGAGCATTTCAGTTTCCTCCTGCATCCAAGATCGAAAAATCTTTCTCTGACTATGTCTCCTTGTTTCCTTGGGCAAGAAACTTATTGCTTTGTGGTTCGGAAGTCACATTAAGCCGTTGGTCCCCTGTGCGAATGCTCCTTCTAGCTGAGCTGCATACAATGTATACCTGGTGAGTCTATTCTGTCTTTCACACTATTGAGGGATTCCTTGAATTTGATGCATATGCATTATTGGGATTACCCTGGTTTGTTTTACTAAATGTTATAAATAAATTACACTTTAAACGTTTTTACTGCATTGCCTGGATTATTTTGGCTGCATGTCCCCACAGG
>JXSR01S020369.1:103406-117807 GCA_000969725.1 Ophiothrix spiculata | reverse complement strand
GTATTTTAGGATAAAAATGTCCATTCCAAAGGTTCTTAGAGAAATTTGAAAACGATCATCTCTGATGATTTTTATGACACTTTTGCCAGTTTCTATGGATGACGTTTTCCTATTTTTCTTAATTTTCGGAATTTGGGACTATTATCCAGACCGTTTGGTCCCATGTCAGAATAGATTCCTACATGGGGTATGCATGTCATATTGTGTAGACATGGTTGATTGATTGTTTATGAAAAATCACATTCTCTCAAAAGATTCAAACATGATTGCTCGAACAATTCCTTTTTAAAGGAATTTTTATTACCTTGTCTGTTGGTTCTATCTTATAAACTGTATAATTTTTTACACAAACAGTGTTTTTTTATTAACAAGCCCAGGGAAAATAAAGAATTGGAAGTGAAATTCACAGGCTAAAAAGTGTGCCTACCCCGAAAGTGCCCATTTATTGTACCATGCTTCATCACAGAATATGCACATACTAGGGTTATCTCAATTGTTATCTGTGCGTTAATCCGAAGTTGTTTACGACATTCCATGAGGTTACGTACATCTTTTTAACAGTTGTTGCCTTGTCACTAATACTAGTGAAGCGTTTAATTTGTACGGGTTGAATGGCGAGTATACTATTTCGAGTAATAGATCAGTTCTTTCTGAATGTGACCAGCTGTGACCTGTTTGTGGTGGGTACCAATTTTGTCCTTTGGCTCGGAATAGGAGTTTCATGGCCCTTGTGAGGCATATTTCATGTTTGCATTTCATGTTCTCATTTCCAGCCATATGTAATGCAATTTGTGCTGACCTAGATATGCAGATTTCCATTAGGCAAAAAAAAATTGTTCTGTTGCCTTCAAGTGGAATTTTTGAAAAATTGAGTCGGTCGGTCAGAAATGTTTTTATATTATTATCATATTTTAAAGCACCCAAAGTGCCAAATTTGGGTGCATTTTCCACTATTTAAAAAAAATCTAAAAAACACACCAATCTGAGCAAAATTGGGTGCTTTCCCAATTTCACAACAACTTGTTTTTTTGGCCTTATGGAATGTCCTGAAGTGTATACACAGACACATCCAAAAAAGAAGAACAATAAAATGGTGATCAAATGAGTACTGCCGATTTCAATTTTTTAATTCCTTCTCGTAGCCTGATATTGAGTTTGCCATTATCATAAAAGAACAATCTTATAGAACTAAACATAGAATATGCTTGTCACACCAGTGATTGCACAGTTTTCTTGCAAATGTGACCAAAATAAGCTGAAGTGATACCTTAAATTTAAAAAAAAATGTGGGAAAAGATACTTTTAAACCTTTTATTTGTCTTTTAAGACATCATTCCTGGTTTTTGTGGTAGCACATGCTTGCATCAAGTGATACTCAATTGCCCCCCGCCCCCTTCTCTTGTGCATTCTGCACATGTTTTTTGTTTTGTTTTGTTTCTGTACATGACTTAATTGAGCAAAATTTGAAGTAAAAAATTTGATTTAAAGACGGTGATTTTGAAAATTTCAACTGAATTTTGCTTTATCATTGCCCACGTAATGTATGAAAAAACACATTACATTCTGGACTAGTGTCCCCATCATTGAAATTTGCTGTATTCATGAATATTTTAACAGTAAAATTGGTTCATGGCAGCAATTTCTTTTTGTCTTTCCTGTCTAATCTGTACATAAATTTCTGGATATTCCGTAACCTGACTCAATTAATCTGAAACACATGACATATTTTTTTTTTCTGACACAATTTTTTCTCATGATTTTGGATCTCCAGATTTGTGAAAAAGTTCTAGGAACCTACATATGGCCCCAATTATTCTTTGTGAATAAAATGTTGTGGTTGCCTGATTTTATTGCTGTTTAATTTTACCACTAAATCATTTTAGGCTCTGTCACATATATTCATTCTGGATATTAATGGTGAAAACAATCAGTTGCATGTGGCGCGAAAGAAAGTTAATCCTACCGTCTTATAAAACGTATGCTCTTCAACCAATTGATCATGAGAGAGAAAAGAGACACGACAGAAACTGAAGGATTTAGTCTATATCCCGCGGGTGCAGTGAGCCCTGATTACAAAATACAAAAGTGCTAATACTTTTTTGCGCAAAAAATACAAAGAGCCTGAATAATTAAATTGAAAAGGCAAGATAAATTATCAGTTATATTATAACACCAATTGGTACTGGAAACCCCACTTTCATGTTACCATAAATTTAAAAATGATTTCATAGCCTTATTATCAAATAAAAACTGTGTCAGATAAGGCTATGTCAGATTAAAGTAGGTCAGGTTACGGAATAACCCATAAATTTCCTAATTTCAGAGGAGAAGGTCTGAGGAAGTAGTGTCAGATCCCCGCGTTAGTCGACAGCAAAGACAACTAGAGAAAGCCTTACAGGATGCCGAGAGGCAGATGAGAGAAAATGACCAACTAGCTGCAGAGGAAGTGAGTTAGATTATCATAACTTGAAATAAATTAAATGAAGGCTTTAAAGGTATAATGAACTCTGGATATTTGATAATTATGTTGTTAAGTTTGTATGTATGCAAATTAGATGGTCTCATTATACAGTATGTCATCAGAATGATTGTCTCATATGTTGATTGCCTCTACAGAGTTTGAGAATGCTGAATTTAAGTTCAAGTTTTTTTAATTTTAATATCCCAAACCCTTTTATTTTAAAATTTGTTTTTATCTTTAGCATCCAATGGTATGAAACAAAAACTTACAAAAGTAGTAAGTTTTCATTGTAAAGTCAGTTCCATATGCTATCTACATATTGTACTGACAAGATATCAGGGTGTTAAATTATTGACGATCGCGGTGTTAATTTAGAGGGCAGTGTTACAGAATTTGTTGGTCAGTGGCGGTAAGATTTTGACAAAACGCATGTGTGGTATCTAAGCATAAGATTTGCGCCTAATACGCGGATTGAACGCACACACTCTTTTTTACACATTGTCGAAAATGGTGCAAAATAGTAACAAGTAGCTACGAGTGCTCCCGGACCAACGGGCCTTCAGTGATAAGACTTTTTTACATGTAGACTGTAATTTCCTATACCACAAAATGCTGATTTTTAAAATATTTGCTAGCTAGAATTTTCCAATTTTTGGCTGGTCAATTATGTCAAGTGGATGTCAAATCGAGAAAAAAATGGGGTCATCAAGTGTTTTAAAAAAATAGCTGGACATGAAATTATAGGAGGTAAAATCTAAAAAACCAATTTTCATCACCAGAAATGTTGAAATTCGGTTTTATAACACCGAACATATAAAAAAAGTAAAAACGTCAACTAACCTAACACTCGAGTTTTCAAGTTATTGTCCATTAAAAGGAAAATGACGTCAAAGCGCTCTTAGATGGTTGGTGACCCACATTTTTATTGCTGAATAAGTTTATACCCTATCTATTAACTGACAAAAAATAAACAAAATCTACAGGTAGGAACTTATCACAGCGATCGTCCTGATGACATCCCAGACACATCAATTCTGTGTGTTGTATGTCTGATTGAACACGTTAACTGAAGTTAGTTTTTCCAAAATGTTACATTATCATATCATTTAATTGATTGAAATTATTTAATTGGTTTAGTTGGCAGCTGCTGAAGCCCAGATGCAGGAATTACGAGATGAATTGGCCAGGACAGAAGGGAGGGACGAAGGAAGGCGGAGAAGAGATGCAGAGAGACACAGACAGGCTGCGTTAGCTGAGGTAAGATGAATTGGCCAGGACAGAAGCGAGAGACGAAGGAAGATGGAGAAGAGACGCAGAGAGACACAGACAAGCTGCGTTAGGTGAGGTAAGATGAATTGGCCAGGACAGAAGCGAGAGACAAAGGAAGATGGAGAAGAGACGCAGAGAGACACAGACAGGCTGCGTTAGCTGAGGTAAGATGAATTGGTCAGGACAGAAGCGAGAGACGAAGGAAGATGGAGAAGAGACGCAGAGAGACACAGACAGGCTGCGTTAGCTGAGGTAAGATGAATTGGTCAGGACAGAAGCAAGGGACGAAGGAAGGAGGAGAAGAGACGCAGAGAGACAGACAGGCTGCGTTAGCTGAGGTAAGATGAATTGGCAAGGACAGAAGCAAGGGACGAAGAAAGGCAGAGAAGAGACGCAGAGAGACACGGACAGGCTGCATTAGCTGAGTAAGATAAATTGGTCAGAACAGAAGCGCGGGACGAAGGAAGGCGGAGAAGAGACGCAGAGAGACACAGACAGGCTGCGTTAGCTGAGGTAAGATGAATTGGTCAGTACAGAAGCGAGGGACGAAGGAAGGCGGAGAAGAGACGCAGAGAGACACAGACAGGCTGCGTTAGCTGAGGTAAGATGAATTGGCCAGGACAGAAGCGAGGGACGAAGGAAGGCGGAGAAGAGACGCAGAGAGACACAGACAGGCTGCGTTAGCTGAGGTAAGATGAATTGGCAAGGACAGAAGCGAGGGACGAAGGAAGGAGGAGAAGAGACGCAGAGAGACACAGACTGGCTGCGTTAGCTGAGGTTAGATGAATTGGCCAGGACAGAAGCGCGGGACGAAGGAAGGCGGAGAAGAGACGCAGAGAGACACAGACAGGCTGCGTTAGCTGAGGTAAGATGAATTGGCCAGGACAGAAGCGAGGGACAAAGGAAAGCGGAGAAGAGACGCAGAGAGACACAGACAGGCTGCGTTACCTGAGGTAAGATGAATTGGCCAGGACAGAAGTGAGGGACGAAGAAAGGCAGAGAACAGACGCAGAGAGACACAGACAGGCTGCGTTAGCTGAGGTAAGATGAATTGGTCAGGACAGAAGCGCGGGACGAAGGAAGGCGTAGAAGAGATGCAGAGAGACACAGACAGGCTGCGTTACCTGAGGTAAGATGAATTGGCCAGGACAGAAGCGAGGGACGAAGGAAAGCGGAGAAGAGACGCAGAGAGACACAAAATCAGGCTGCTTTACCTGAGGTAAGCACAGAAGTAAGGAGAAGCGCAGAGGCAAAGACAAGCTTCATTAATCTTTGAGAAAAAATCAACATTTTAGAACGAGGTTCAGAACAGATTGTGAAATAATAGTCATATTGTGGCATAACAAAACATTTCATGCATGTCTTATGTGATAAAAATTCTGAATATACCATTAGCTCTACCATGACCAGATTCTAAATTAATGTCATACTTTATCATTTATATTTTCTATTTAGGCTGAAGCTTTAGCTAGTGCTCAGGCACAGCAAGCGGCAGATGAATTAGCTCGAGCACAAGAAGAGATAGATGAACTGGAGAGGGTACTGTCAGATAAAGATAAAGCGTTACGAGAAGAGATGCAACAGAGTGGACGCATATCAGAAGCAGTCGGTAAGATAAATTTTGTCAAACTAACATTCGAAGGAAAGAGTGTGGGGGCCGAAGGAGGAAAAATTAAAGTTTAAAGGCAGTGAATTGAATATTTAGGGCGTTGTTGTTTGGACTGGCAAGTGTGCCGTACTTGAAAATGGTTTGTTGTTCTTTCCTGTGGCGTTGAGTGTCTGATCCAGGAGTATGTAGAAGTCCCGTGACACGAAGATCAGATGGAACATGAGGAGTTTCGTTGTAATGACGAGTGATGGGGGTATCGCGGCTATACATAGTGGCGTAGCGAAGATGTTCCCTAAATCTATCGCCAAGACGACGTTTGGTTTCACCTATATAGACTTTGTTACATTTTGAACATGTAACAGCGTATAGTATATTTCTGGACGTACACGTAAATGATTGCTTGATATCAAAAGTACCAGATGTGGTGATGATACATGGTGCTAGGTTGATGTGAGGACATGTCTTGCAAATGTTTCGGTCGCACGTGGTAGTACCAGGATGAATCGTAGGTGGTGCAGGGTCGGCAGAATGGACAAGAGTATCTGAGAGGTTCTTGTCACGGCGGTAGGCAACTAAAGGCGGGTGCTTGAAGATATCCTTGGTGTCTTTGCATTCTTGGAGAAGTTTGAAGTTTCTCATGATGGTCTTGACAACTTTACTGTTAATGGGATGATAGGTGAGAACTAGAGGAATTCTAGTAGTGTTGTCCACATGATTGGATTGGCTATTATTTGAATGGTCAAGTCTGCGAAGGGCTGATTTAAGGATTGCTTCAGGATATCCTCTATCTTTGAAGAAAGTCATCATCTCTTCAGCCTTGGTAGAAAAATCATCAGAGTCCGAACAAAGACGGAGAAGCTGAGAGTAAGGAATGGAATTCTTGCACTTCGGGGGGTGACTGGAATCATATGATAAGTAAGCATGGGAGTCGGTTGGTTTGTAATGGATCGATGTCTTGATGCTGCAGGTATCTTGGTCGATAGACAAGCTGATATCAAGGAAGGGTAGGTTGGTTTTTGATATCTCGTGGGTCAGTTGGATTGATGGATGGATGTTATTGAAGGCACTGATGAAGTTGGTAACATCTGTTTCGGAACAGTTAGTTGCTACACCTATGAAGTCATCGATGTATCTGTAGAGATGGTCATGTTTAGGACCTTCGTATTGTGCGAGGAATTTCTTCTCAATATACCCTATTCACTCTTCTAATTCAACTATTTTCCATCTGACAATCTCCTTAAATTAACAAAATCCCCATTTCCAAAAGTTTGGCAAATGGTCATATACAGGACCGACACTTCATTTCAATTATTTTAACAATTTTTGGCACACTAGTATGAACGTGCTCAACTGTAACGTGATCTAAATTCCGAAAATGAGTAGTTGAATTGGACAAGTGGATACGGTATCCCATTAAGAGGCAAGCATATGATGGTCCTACCTTCTGACCCATAGCAACACCTTTGCACCCCCCACCCCCCCATTTGACAATGTACAAAAAAGGTCCACAACAATTCCCTAAATTACCACCAAAAGAACACCTAACGCACAAGTAAATGTAGGTTGTGTTTTAATAAAATACTACACAAAATGCTTGGAAAACTGCTAAAAATTACTAAAATTAGTTTAGGGTCCACCAAAACGAAAAATTTTCCTCCAAAAGGTCCACTTTTTGAAAATCCGCACCCCCCTTGAAAAATTCCTGGCTACGGGCCAGCCAAAGAGTAACCTATAAAGCACATTTTCCATTTTCTCTAAATTTTTTATTTAGCTGTGAAGTTGTGGCTAAATCATATCCGTTGGTGTTCTTATAAAGAAACATACATATTCGCAGTATTTGAAAGTTAACTTTTTTAGCACTTTTATATCACAAAATAGCTGAACAACAAGAAGAAATTGGGGCACTATACGACACCCTTGAAGACCAAAAGGGAGAGATCCTTAGACTTCATGATATGCTGGATAGGCTTACAGGACCTCAACAAGGTGAGTATATGACACATTTGAAGGACAGAAGGGAGAGATCCTGAGACTTCATGATATGCTGGATAGGCTTACAGGACCTCAACAGTGTGAGTATATGACACATTGGAGGGACAGAAGGGAGAGATCCTGAGACTTCATGATATGCGTGATAGGCTTACAGGACCTCAACAGTGTGAGTATATGACACATTGGAGGGACAGAAGGGAGAAATATGAGACTTTGTGATATGCTTGATAATTTTATAACACATTGGAAGGGCATAGGGGCAGAGATCCTGAGACTTCATGATGTGTGGATGGGCTTACAGGAGGACCTCAACTGGGTGAGTATATGACACATTTACGAAAGGGAAAGATCCTGAGACTTTGTGATGTACTTAAAAGGCCACAAAGACCTCAACAGCATAGGTATCTGACACATTGGAAGGACAAAAGAGAGGCATACTGAGACTTCCCACTCTGATGTACAGGATTTTTAAATACAGTACCAGGAGATCCATTTAATGCAAGACAAGACTCGTCATACGGGTGCAAGAAAGTCATATCTGCAATAGCTGCCATTTGTCATTAATTTGGATTGTTCATTGTATAATCTCCAGTCTTGGGTCAGTGACTCTATAAATGATTCTTCAGGTGGCAGTGTCACTTGAGGAACCATTTTTAACATTCCAGTGACCAGGTGTTTAATAAATATAACTTAAGGCAGCCATTGCAGATGAGACTTTCTTGCACTCACAAGACGAAGTGAAGTTTCAATGCTCCACCTGTCCATATTATTGCTAAGAAGGGTAGTTTAACATTCAAATTCTTCTTTCATTTTATGAATTAGACAATATGCTGTAATTTCTTTATTCTAAGGTCCGACTGAACCTGACATCAACCCAGATGACTTTCAGGATCTAATGAAAGAGATTGGTGAATTAAGAAATGCTTTGCACAATCAAGAAAACTCTATGGGAAGACCATCAAGACCTGGAGGAGGAAGGCTACCAGTATCAGAGGTAGGCATTTGCAAAAGAAAGTCAACTGGGGAAAATTGATTCAAAATGGGAGCAAATCAAAGGTTGTAAAAAAAACTCCACACTTCAGGTACGATGGATTTGCTGATCTTAAATGAAATATTACTGAGAAGTGATGTCTGTAGATGACATTTGTGACATCAATTTATTGGTTTTGGCTGTTTAAATTTAATAAATATAATTCCATTTAGACACTTGCCTCTGGTGCACAAAATCCTTTTGAAGTCCAGGTTGGTGGAAATTCCCTTGGAATTCCCTTTCCACTACACTCTATAGTCCTTTTTAAACAGCGATCGGAAAACTTCGGAAAACATGGTCACATGCCACAGCAGTTGCAGTCGGCAGACGACAATGAAATAGTACTGCAAAAAGTGCATGATAATAATGGCAACGTTCTTCGTTGTTGGAAACATACTGTAGAAGTGTTGAACTTTGTCAAAAGATGAGGCACTAAGGTACTGTTTATTTCCCGGAAACGATCGGTATTTGTTCAAGCTTTCGGGTATCTTCAGAAAAGATCAGTTTGAAAAGGTCTATAATCCTTGAAGTATGCAACAAGCAATCAAACTCTGTTGCAAGATCCATAGAATATCCCTTGTATTGTACAACATTGTGAACTTGTGGTTTTGTATTGTGTAAGGGACTAGCAATGATTGATTAGGATTAATTAAGACCAAATCACTGCATATTAATACATTTGGTACACAAATCTTTCATGTTTTGGGGTGATTTTTGGTGAATGTTGTTGCTACTACATGGACAAATATTGAATATAAGTTGACTTGAATATTCAACTTGATTGGGTATGTTATGATTCAAAAAGTCTGGACTAATTTACTTCCCCGTATGGTCGTATTGGTTTATGTGCGTTAATCGGCTGTTTGTTGCATTCTTCAAGATTTATAGAGTATACTGATGGTCTAATGGAAACCTGTACAAAACTTCAAGAGCTGATCCCCAGGGGGGGGGGGACACTCACATATGTGAGTAGGATACCTGTGTTCGGTGACCAAGACCCCCCTTTTTCAGCCACCAGGCGGCTCATTAGATCCCCATTTTCAGCATGATTCTGTTCTTTAGACCCCAATTTTGAGGAAAAATACAATATTTGTGCTTCAATTTAAAAAGTGATCAGGAAATGCAAAAAATGTCAGTTAAAATGGCTATTTTTGGCCAAATAAGTTCACTAGGCCCTCAAAAATCAGTTTCAAAGGTCAATTTGTTACACAAAATCAGTTCATTTGACCCAAATTGTGGTGTTTTGCGCCTCGCATACCTACCACTTTCAAAGTTGAGTGCCCTTCGGGCTGATCCTAGTTGTGATGGGAATTTTGAATTGTGGCTAGTTCTTGTATTTTTTTTGGGGGGGCAGTAATTTTCCGCACAGCCAATTTCAACTCATTTCGCGCATTTTCATTTTCATGCTCATTAATTTTTAACATGCAGCCGTATATACAAACCAAACTATTACACTGGGCTGATTACCTCTGAAACGATGTTGACTGAAACTAATTTGCATACCTCTCTACGGAGTGGTATGCCCCAAAGCATTATAGCACCCCTATAAAATGAAATGGACTAGTCCTGACCTCAGGTCACCAACCGACGCCATTACTCTGTCTCACTTTTTGTTTTGCTAGCAAGCAAAACGGATGTGGTGTTACGTGACTCCAATTGGAAAATTGTTCTCATGTTCAGACCCGATTATATTTAACTGTATTTTAGACATAAAATACAGCAGCATTCAGCGGATACCAAGGACTATTCCAGGGCGCTCTGTATCCTTTTTTATGTGGATTTATATTCTGTTTTATAGGATTGTTCCCGCCAAAAAAAAGGTAAACAAAGGGCCGCCATTTTGTAACACACATGGTCGAGTGTAATGTTATTTTATCATGGCAGATCGGGATGATTTAACAGGTGATAAATTAATTCTACTGTCGTATATTCTTTATATCTTCGTAGTATTATTATCAGTAATGATTATTATTGTGTTATCAGTAATTTCTTTAACTCTTAGCCGTCAGCACTTAGTAAAATTCTGATTTTAAGTTGTTCCGTTAGTGGTTGAACGGAGGTGTCGTTGCCGCTATCGTTATACTTTAGCTTTTAGAGTTAGATCATTACTTCCACCTGGCTTTGTCCCCCCTTGCACCCCACCCTGATTGAGTATGGTTAGACCTTGCTCTATGTCAGTATGTACTCGTCGTTATCATGGGATCTTTTTAGTTAGCAGAGCTTTGGTCAGATAGACTTTGATTATTCCCTGCCCCTGTCCCCTGTGGTTCAGGTTAGGAAAGATCCCTTGGTTGGCGATGCGTGGGGGGGTCGTAGTGGCGAACGTGGGAAGCTCACGCAAGCTGCTGCGGCTCCTAGCGGGGCTCCGGCCCTTGACAAGTTGCCCGTGGTGTCAGCTACGGGTGACGCGTCTAAAGGAGTTGACGCTGGTGCTGAGGGTCGCCCTCTTCACTTCGCAGATACTCGGAATTTTACCGGGGCTTGCCCTGGCGATGTTCCTTTGGTGGTGAGCAGGCAGCCCGTGGACCTCGCGTCTGCTGGGCAGCTAGCTCGCGGGTCTATGCAGACAAGTTCTTTTGGAGTGACTCCGGGGCTTGATAGCGTAGACTTGCCGGTACAGCTTAGTATAGCAGCTTCGGCTGCAGTACAGGGCAGTGCTAGCGCGCCAGAAACTCGGGACGTTGCCGCGGCTTGCCCTGGCGATGTTCCACTGGTGGTGAACAGGCAACCCGCGGACCATGTGTCTGCTGGGCAGCTAGTTCACGGGTCTGTGCAGTCTAGTCCTTTTGGAGTTGCTCCGGGACAGGATAGCGTAAAATTGCCGGTACAGCCTAGTATAGCAGCTTCGGCTGCAGTACAGGGCAGTGCTAGCGTGCCAGAAACTCGGGACGTTGCCGGGGCTTACCCTGGCGATGTTCCGCTGGTAGTGAAGGCAGCCCGCGGACCCTGTGTCTGCTGGGCAGCTAGTTCACGGGTCTGTGCAGTCTAGCCCTTATGGAGTAGCTCTGGGGCAGGATAGCGTTGACTTGCTAGTACAGCCTAGTATAGCGGCTTCGGCTGCAGTATAGGGCGGTGCTAGCGCGCCAGAAACTCGGGACGTTGCTGGGGCTTGCCCTCACTATTGTTTGAAGCGGACATTTATTCATTTTGTAACAAAATTTCAAAATTTACTTCTCAAAAAGTTGGAAAAGTTGTACAAATAGCTGTAAAGTATTGCAAAATAAAGTTTTTAGCCTATTCTCAAAGTTAAATCCACTTTGGTTGCAATTTAGATACTTATAAGCCTATTTTTTGGTATTTTAAGTGAATTCAGATTTGTGCCAAAAAAGAGGGCGCTATACATATTTCAAATTATTGATTATCCTTGATTATCGATTATGCTTTTGATTTGTGAAAATTTTGGTTGAAAATGATGAGCAAACTGTTCTTGACGTCAGATGTTTCATTTGCACATCTATTTTTGGTTGTACATAACAAAATATCCCTTCTACATCTTGAAATTAATTTTTATGAATAACGCCATCTATTTTGACATTACCATATAAAATGTCCCCATTTCTATAGGGTTCAAACAACAGTGGCCCTGACGATGTTCCACTGGTGGTGACAGGCAACCCGCGGACCATGTGTCGACTGGGCAGCTAGTTCACGGGTCTGTGCAGTCTAGCCCTTTTGGAGTAGCTCCGGGGCAGGATAGCGCAGACTTGCCGGTACAGCCTAGTATAGCGGCTTCGGCTGCAGTACAGGGCCGTAGGCAGGCAGCCTGCTCTCTCCGGAGTAGCGGTGCAGCCAGACCTCGGGCCTGAACTACCTGGTACTGACACCGGTATTCTTACCAACTTTACCAAGTGGTTTAGGTTCACCAGCGCAGCCCGCCGCTAGTAGCGGCTGTGTAGGGCAGCGCAGTGTGAACAGCTTCGAGTTTCATATGCGGTACTCAGCTGGCCGTGGGCTACTGGCAGGCTACCCGCTCCCTTAGGGGACGCCGGGCGGCTTGCTCACGGGCTGATACGGAGTCTTGTTTCCGAGGTGTATACTGGTCTCGACTCTAGTGTTGGCTTCCCAGCACCATGCTGGCTGCGAGAAGATAGCCTGTTTCCCTACCGGGAGATAGCTTACTCAGGTGCTAACCCTGCTTGACTCAACGGCTTTTAGAGCCACAGGGTAGGGTGGGGTTGGCCAGCCAGCCGGGGACGTTACCGAGGCTTGCCCTGGCGATGTCCCTCTGGTGGTGAGCAAACAGCCCGTGGACCCTGTGTCCGCTGGGCTGCTCACAGGTCTGTGCAGTCTAACCCTCCGGGGCAGGATAGCGTAGACTTACCGGTACAGCTTAGTACAGCGGCTTCGGCTGCAGTACAGGGCAGTGCTAGTACACCAGAAACCTTGAGTACTGCCGGGGCTTGCCCCGTTGGAACTCAGCTGGCCGTAGGCAGGCAGCCTGCTCTCTCCCGAGTAGCGGTGCAGCCAGACCTCGGGCCTGAACTACCTGGTCCTGACACCGGTACTCTTACCAACTTGACAAGGTAGTTTAGGTTCACCAGCGCGGCCCGCCGCTAGTAGCGGCTGTGTAGCACTAACACAGGGCAGCGCAGTGTGAGCAGTTTCGCTCCTGCTGGTACAACCTAGTACAACAGCTTCGGCTGTAGCACAGGATAGTGCTAGCGCACCAGAAGCCTGGAGTACCACCGGGGCTTGCCCCGTTGGAACTCAGCTGGCCGTGACATGCAGCCCATGGACTTGACGTCCACTTGGCAGCTAGTTCACGGGCCTATGCAATCTAGTCCTCCAGGACAGGATAGCTTAGGCTTGCTGGTACAGTCTAGTGCAGCAGCTTCTGCTACAGTACAAGACGGTACAAGGGCACCAGTAGCCAAGAGTACTGCCGGTGCCGGGAGTGGCTGTACGGCCCGGACTACCCAGGTAGCTTAGGTTCTCCGGCGCAGCCTGCCGCTAATAGCGGTTGTGTAGCACTAACACGTGTGAGCAACCTCGAGTTTTGGCGCAGTACTCAGCTGGCCATGGTCAGGTTACCCGCTCCCTTCGGGGACTCCTGGCGGCTTGCTCTCAGGCTCTCTCTCTCTCCTCCAAACTTTGCATAACAGCTGCTGGTCTCAACAGAGCAGGTATGGGGTCCCTCTGGTATCCAGGGTGACTCGGCCTCTCTGTCAGCTGCATGCCACAATGGGGACACGGGTTGCCAACCTGTGACCCCCCTTTTGGTGTCGGTTTTTTGGATCTAGAGCGAGTATAACCTACGGGAAGCGCAGCTGAGGTTGCAGAATCTAGAGCGCTCCCGGGGGAAGAAAAGGTCTAACGTCACTGTCAACAGGTCATCATCAAGGTACAGCGGCTGGGATCTTGCGTTTGCATATTCCTGTTGTCCCCCTCTCAGGACATCACGTACTTGGGACCAACGACCAAGAGGGGGTAGTCCCTTTGTCACATCACGATGTGTCCGTTGGGTGGACTGCGTAAACTCCTCCACATCAACCTCCTCGAATTGCTGGCAGTGGAGCATTCCCTGTCTCGCTTCGAGGGTTTGGTAGTGGACAACACCACGGCAGTGGCGTACCCAGTGGCATTTAAGCCTGGCATTTAGCCTCTTTGCAGACGATCTGTCTTGGGAACAGATGTCGCAGTCAGTTGGGGTACTCCTCCGGCTGTGGTGTTCCGCCCGGGCCTGGTGCTACTATAAGCTTTAATCAGCTTCAGTGCAAGGTCCGGCGGTCCGTCTTTTCCTGTCGATTGCCAATTCTTACCCTCCTTCAACCCAGACCTTGTGGTCTGGCGGATCTCCTTATGATCACCGATGCTTAGCGATGGATTATTTCCAGCACCAGCTCCACCGGTCACGATGTGGACATTCCATCGGTGCGTCAGCCTTTGCGAGATTTACAAGACGGTTAATTGGCGCGCCCAAGCGCCCTTCCCCTCGGTGTTCTATCGTAACGGGCTTTTGCTCCGGGGGAGGACGCAGGGGCAGTCACCAGGATATGACAGCAATCCAGCCTTGTCCACTGCGGGTCTCTCTACTCACCCA
>JXSR01S020369.1:85473-102866 GCA_000969725.1 Ophiothrix spiculata | reverse complement strand
CATACCACTCCGTAGAGAGGTATGCAAATTAGTTTCAGTCAACATCGTAGAGGTAATCAGACCCCAGTTACATAGTTTAACAAACAAAATATGTTTGTGAATATTTTTCGTGGTATATTTATTTTCGCATCAGACGAGTTGTGCTCGGGAAGTGCAAAAATAAATGTAGCACGAAAAATACCACTAATACAGTAGATAAAAATATAGTGAAAAGTAATAGCAGAATGAATTTCACAGTCCTCTATTTGCAAATAGTGAAAATGTCTTAATTTGAGTGTTGTGATAAACTTATTTTAAAAAAAATAGATTAGTTATTCTAGTAAGCTGATTTTGCTCTGGAATAATTTTTCATATTTTAAATTTTACCTGGTACAGAATCAACCATTTTCCATGCAGCACACCCCTCCAGCTAACACAAGACACCACCCTACATCACATGGAAGAGTCTTCACTACTTCACCGTATCCAGATAATCCTGGAAGATTCTATTTACCGCCACAGGGTAAGTTCAATTCAGTATGAATAAAAAATTAGAGATGTATTGTTTCGAACTATTGTTGGATTTTCAATAGAGCTGTGAATTAGAGGTCTGTGGCATTTTTTCTCTGTGATAATTCCACAAATTCTATAGCTGTTTGCTTTGTGTTGAATGAGATGATTGTTGTAGCATTAAACTTGAAACTGCAGTACTTACTGTATTTAGAACATTGCAGATTGCACCCTGCACACAATGGAAAAATTTTTAAAAATCAAATTGCATTGGTCTTCATCATTAAAGATGATTAATTTTGTTACTTATTATAGTTGTGTTCTTTCTGAACTTTTATTATCAAAATTTGTTTACATATCTTTGATTTTTCATCTTTAATTATTATTTCAAACCATCCAGGATCACCCAACCATCCATCAGCATATACCAACCAACCAGCCGCACATATGGACTATGACGATAGTCACCAGCTTCCGCCAGCCTTTGCTGGTCATCAGCCCCCACCAACCCTTCCTGGACATCAGGTCCCACAAGCCACTCGTAATTATGGACATCAGCCAAACACCTCCCAACCTGCTTCCCATCAGCAACCTGTAGCCTTCGGTCATCATCCAGTCTCTCAACAACCACTTGATACCCATGGAGGTCCAACCATTTCTCAACAACCACCTACAACCCATGCAGGTCAACCTTTTTCTCAACAACCACCTACAACCCATGCAGGTCAACCTTTTCCCCATCAAGTGCTTACAACCCATGGAGGTCAACCCAATGCCCATCAAGTGCCTACGACCCTTGGAGGTCAACCCAATATCCATCAAGTGCCTACCACATTCCCAGGCCAACCTCTTGCTCATCAAGTGCTTTCAAGTAACAGAGATATGCCTGCTCCACAGCAGCCTTCTGCACATGCACATGGAGGTCAGCCCCACATATCTACCTCGCAACAAAATCAGGGTTTATTTCAACGGTCATTACCTCACCAACAACCACCATCTGTGAATCCCTCTCAACCACTTGAACACCCAGTCAGTGATAATAGAACAGTCCATAATATACGGCAAGATGGTTCACCTATTAGAATACAGTTGGATGAAACCATTACTAGAAATAGGGATGTGCATGCGGAGACACCAAGAAAGGGTAAACTTAAGCGAGTAAGACCTCTACACGGTGAACTATTCTGTAATGTTCCTGAACATCATGACTTGGTAAGTATTGATATTCATTTTTGTCTCATCAGATCTAATTTCTAAAACTAAATATGCTCTTTTAGAGAGAAATATTGATAAAATCCATCTAAGGTAGAAGAGCATGTACATCTGATACAATGTCATCCAAAGATTTCTGTTCTAGGTTTAGTGTATTGCCGTTTAACATTTTGTACCTTGCTTGCTGACGCCAGCAATTCACACACACACTGCATGTTATTTTGAAAAAGAATTTATAGTACACAGAGTGGAAAATGCACAATGTACTCCGCTTGCTGCCTTCTGGACTTTGTGAAGTGCGTTTAGCACATATGGTTGTTACATTGTTTTCATTGGTGACAGGTTTTTTTCATTTGACGTATGATTGCCTTACAAAAGCTTAATTTCTTTTCAAAGATATGCAGTACTATTTTTGTATTTATATTATATTATCCTTTTTTTGAGCTTTGGATGATTTAGATCAATTAATTTGCATTTTATTTTGCTTTGGAAGTATGACAAAATCAGTGCACTTGCAGTGAATTTTAATAGCTGTCCTATTCATTGGGCCCACAGGTTGGACGCATCTCCACACTTGGACTGTATACCTTTTTTACACACGGTATAACAGTTTTGTTGTGTAAATAGGGAATTTGTCCAAGTTGAAACTGTTTCACCAGATTCTATAGCTTAAAGTCAGATAAACCTACTTTTGAGAAAGGGAAACTTCCAGAATCTACTAGATTATATTTCTCCTAGATTCTGGAAATTTCATGTGAATGATCCCGTCTGCTAGATTGTTTTTCAACCTCAATCTCAATGTGCAATCAGATGTTCAACAACTTATTTGCATTTTTTTGCAATGCATTTCTGATGAATGAAAAAGAGTATAGGTAAACATATAATTTTAGTTAGTTTTTTTGTTGTTCACTAATTATGTTATATTCACTAGTAAGATCCATTTTAAACAAACTATTGACATTTTTTTCAGGAGGATGAACTTGCTCGTTTGGAAAAACTTTTGGCAAGAAAAGATAAGGTAAGTAATTCGTCACAGATGTATTCCTGTGGTCGATTTCACTAAACACTTATGATGCATCGTAGCTATGATGCGTTCAGTGCGCAACTAGACTGTATATCACAAAGACATAAAAACCCTTCACAAGCGTGCGATGCGTCGCAAGGTATACGAATATTGCAAGACCCTATGTTGGATATCGCGGATGTCATATATCTACCAAAAAAATTAAAGTACCTCCCGGGGGGTTTTGCCTCCAATGTAACAGTATTATCTTGTTCTTGTTGACTTACTGGAAAAATAAAAACTGAAACTGTTAATATTGGTTTTTTGTACTTTTAAATAACAATTTCATAATTCATTGTTAATATTTGCAGAAAAAGAGAAGAAGTTCTACAGGAGCAGCAGAAAGACTGGAGGCAGCATTGTCAGTAAGTATGGTGCTGGAAATTATTGAGTATCCAAATTCCAGTCTTTCTTTCTTGCAGCCATTGTATCCTTCTCCATTTCTTTTCTCTCTATTTTTATTTTTTATCTTTCTATAGCCTTCTCCATTTCTTAGATACTGTAAAGTGATTTAAATATGTGGGATAAAACTTCAAATTCCAAACATGCCGCAATTTTGCTAGAATTTAAGTTCATGAATTAGCATGGCTTTTAATGGTAAATATATTTTAGCAAGAAATTTAATTTAGCATATTTACTGTTTGGCAGGATTCAAATCTCTAGTTAGAATATTAGTCAATGTACAATATGTATTTCAGACTCCAGTTGCATAAAGGGAGATGCTAAGCCCTCAGGAGTTTTTTAGAAAACTGTAAATCCAGATCATATTCTGCAGTACTGTTTTATGGAAAGCATGCAGCTTTGGAAGGTTTTTATGTACAAAGGTAATCACACACTAATTTGTACATGCAACAAAGGAACAACTAGTATAAATAAATTTCTTGCTTCATAGCAAAAACGTGATGAGCTGGATGGACTAGACCTGGCCGTGGAGCGTCAGCGGAAGCGTTTGAAACAGTTGAGAGAACAGGATGAAGATCTGCAAGATGAAAGATGCCAGGCCATGAAGCAGTTGGATGACCTGAAGAAGACTGCTAACGAACAAGCTAAGATGGTGCAAAGAAGGTTAGAATATCACATCATCAGATGTTCCTTATACAAAGTTTGATCTGCATTCCAAATGTTAAACTTATAAACTAGTTAAAGAAACAGTATATATTTTCAGGCAAAGGCTTGCAGAAAACTTAGTATAGCCAACATTTTTCTGCAATTAACAACATTGACCGATAATTTTAATCACTTTTCAAAATGAGCAATTTCAGCTTGTATTTAGCGAATCAACTAATGCCAGATAACCACTTTCGATTGGATCATCAGTTAATACCAAATATATATCTCTGGCCGTGTTTGGACATCAGTTAATGCCAGATAATAATGCAAGATAACCATTTCCAGACATATTTTGAGAATCAGTTAATTAGACCCTTATTTGTAGCAAATTGTAACAAATTTTGCCTTATTTGTTTAAGACCAATTTTCAACTCTGCACTGTACATTATACCAAATTTCCAGTTCAAAAGCCCCAAATGTTGAAACAGCTTACTTTGATTAAAAAAATTTCCCTTCCGACACACATATTAGCACCCTGCAACAGACAACTCTACTCCCTCCCCCAAAGCACAAAAATTTGAATACCCACCCCTCACCCTGAGGTATAACAATTGTCTGTTTTTTACTATTATCATAGAGCTTTCCTTGATGGGATGTCCAATGTGTATCCAGAGGAACAAGATTATAATGATTTTGAACTATCCCATAGAGAAGATGAATTTGGGGATAAAATTCGATGTCTGGAGGAAACATTGGCCAAGAGGAGAGCAGAATTGAGAGAGGCTGATAAGCTGTTGCAGGAATGTAATAATGATCTGACAGAGGCTCAGAAAAAGGTAAGTATACTCTATAACCATTTTCCAGAAAGATGTTTAGCTAAACCATTGTTTAACTGAGCATCAACTGTCCAGGAATGATACGCATCATTGCAGCTTTCAAGCAGAACAGTTCAATGAGTAGTGCTGTTGACGAGAAATAAAACCTTGATTTAGCTAAACACCTTTCTGGAATACGGGCCTATAAATCTTGAAGTATGCAACGAGTAGTTTATTAATGCACATAAACCAATATGACCATATGGGGATGTAAATTAGTCCGTATTTTTCAAATCATAATCATGAACCCAATCTTGCTGAATATTTAGTTGAACTTGTGTACAATGTTAGTCCATGTGGTAGCAACAAAATTAACCAAAATAATACCAAAATCATGAACAATATACACAAAAAATATTGATATGCAGTGATTTGGTTTTATTCAATCTTAATCAAACATTACTAATCCCTTACACAATACAAAACCACCAGTTCACATTATTGTAGAATACACGGGATATGATATGGATCACGTAACAGAGTCTGATTGCTTGTTGCATATTTCAAGGTTTATAGAGTGTAGGGAGCTGCTGATATTTGAACATTGGTGGCTCTGTAATTGTGTTCCCTGGCTTTTAATATGAGGGAGGGATTTTTAGTACATCTGACATACAAAACTCTAAAGGTACAACCATATTTTTTAGAAAAAGCTTTTAAAAAATGACAAGCAAAAAAAGGGATCTTACAAAGGTACAGATATCCTATTTTTCATTTTTTATCAAAATGTCATACTAATCATCTTATGAATGATTTTATTAAATAATTTATGGAAATTTTAAAGTAAGTAGAGAGCTGCTGATGCTTGAACATTGTTGGCTCTGTGATGTAACCTGTATGTACCCTGGCAGTGGTATTCCCTGACTTTTAATTTAAGGTGTTTTTTTTTTTTAAATCGCCACTGCATATCCTCTTTTGCAACAGTTATACATATTTGTACAAATTTACCAACATCGAGAAATCAACCTTTACCAACAACAAGAAATCAACCTTTACCAACATCGTTGACTCAACATAGGCCAGGCCATATCCTATAACTATCATTGATGACATGTTAAGAGGTCAAAATTCTTTCAGAAAAGAGACTGGTCACTGTTTTATTTCCTTTTTTCAAAAGAATTCATCTTTCATAAATATAGATCAATTTTGAAAATAGACATTTCATTTGAATTTTGTACAGGCAAGGGAAACTATCACTCAGTACGATGACACATGCAATCGTCTTCAAAGGACTAGAGAAGATGCAGACGAGCTGGAGAACCGTGTGATAGACACAGCCCGTCACCTTGTGGAAGCTGAAGAACAGCTAGATCATCTGAGAGAAAATATTCGGGCTTTGGAAAGTGAGCGAATAGAAAAGCAGAACCAATTATCTGATGTGGAGAGAATCATTGCAGCAAGGGAGGGAGAGTTTAGGACTTTGGAGACCAGGACTGAGCAGACAGCTGCAAGGTGAGATTTCTGTTTTAATATTTCTACTATACTTTATAAATCTTGGAAGTATGCCGCAAGCAGCCAATTAATGCACATAATCAAATATGACCATACAGGCAAATAAATTAGTCTGTATTTTTCGAATCATAACAATGTGCCCAATCTTACTGAATATTCAAATAAACTTAAGTTCAGGGTCTGTCCATGCGAAAATTAACAAATTTAGTTAAAATTGATACCAAAATCATGAACAAGTCATGTCCAAAATATATTACTATGCAGTGATTTGACCTTAATCAATCCTTATCAATCATTGTTAGTCTCTTGCACAGCACAAGATTACCAGTTCACAATGTTATAGTGTACAAGGGATATGCTATGGATCTCGTAACAGAGTCTGATTGCTTGCTGTGTGCTTCAAGGTTGATAGAGTTTAGATTTGAGTTAAGAAGACCAGAAACAATCCAGACAGATTTCCCCTTCTCTATTCACTTTCCTGACAAATTACATTACATAGGCCATTCAGGGGATCAGAACTCATGACCCTAAATGCCCAATGTAAGCTTGGTGAACACATCTCTATCTAAAAAATTATGGCTTTCTCAATGAATTCTTATGTAGAGTATAAGAATATATGTTAACAAAATCCTCATGTCAAGTAATATTATAAGATTCAACCAAGAGGGCGCCCTGTCACCCATGATTGAGTAAAAGACTAGCTTCTTTTGTTTTTGGTATGGATTGATATTGATACCTTACAAACAATTTGGCTTAAAGTTAAATAATTCCTTGTTATAAACATTTGTTGAATTATATTTTGGATCTTAAATTGAATTCATTACATATTAGTGTTTAGAAATACATGGTGCATTTTTTCACGCCAAAATAAGGTCAGGGAAACATGCATGTGGGTGGCCTTAACATGGCTTTACATCCAAAGATATTTGCTTGCCCGAGAGGCATTCGCTCACAGATTTAACCCTTTCAATTCCCAAAAACACTTCGCTCCAACTCCAACCTGAGAAAAGCAAAGGATCTGTGGGGAAGAGACATTTGCCTTCATTAAATTTTACAATAATATTTTTACAGTAGGAGACATTCGCTCTCCACTTGTGGGAAAGGTCTGAGTAAATGTCTCTCGGGTGATCAAATGTCTTTAGACATTATTCTTTGTTTAAATCTGTTTAAGGAGGCTAGGAAATACAAATACAACTTAAGTCTAGCTTTTTTTGGCCCTGTTTTTAGAAATGGGATGTCCGACAAAGACTTGTAAAAGGATTATCATTTCGTAGGCTCTTTAACACACATCTGCTTTTGTACCAAATCATATATCATTGCCTTTAGCACAATTGTTCAATCCAGAGTTAACTTGTGTCTTTTTCTCCATCATTTGCAGGTTACAGAAAATGCAAACGGAGTTAATAGTTTGTGAGCAGCGTGAAACTGCCCAGCTGACAGAGGCAAGGGAGAGACAAAAACTTCTGAATGGTAGAAAAGCAGAATTAGAAAAGGTGCAAGATCAGGTAGGTTTATGAAGCTTTATCAAACAGAGACTGCAGTATGGACCAACTATGAGCCACTTTTAGATTAACCATAAATTGGATCTTATGTTTGATTTATTTACCATGTACTATTTTTACCATGAACATCAAGATGTGTAGAATGATATTTTCTGACAAAAGAATAGCTGTTGCCACATCTTCACTTGCAAAGCTTAAGCCAATATGGAGAGATACAAAAATATCTATGACTCCTTCAAGCACTAGTTATGTCAGTTTTCCTATATGGGTGTGAAACCTGGACAATGAATGCTGAAATGGAAAGCGCATCAACCAAGGAATTTTTTAAGGGCAGCCATCTTGGATTGTCGCTCATTGAGGGTGAATTATTGTACCTCCAGCATTTTACGGCTCCGCGTGCCACACTTCGAGAGTATTTGCAATGGATAAGCAGGAAATTGGTGTACTTTGATCAGAGCAAGTCGCAATGCATGATACTTGAAATGCAGACACGGTTTGCATGTGAAACAAAATGCACATGCTGTATATGCGCCAAGTGAAGATTTCCGCGATCTGCCTGGATATCGGGCCAAACTCCGAATATATCTGGAGGCACAAGATGGCAGAGAAAAATGGTTCCTCTATAAAAAATTCCTTGGCATCAACAGATAGATAGCTATGTCCAGCAGTGAGGTGCTCCTAATTGGGTCAAAACTCAAAAGTGATACCAAAAAGTGCCATTTGTTAAAAGAATTAAATAAAATAAAATAAAACTCAAAGTAGAATAGTTATTAAAGTCAATCATACAGCTAAGTGAGCATTTGCATCATTGATGCATACATTTAAAAGTAGCAAAAGATTAAAAATGTTGGATGTAAATGATGCCATTCACCTGCCCTTCATCCAAAAATGATTTCTCAGAAGGAAAGTAATGTAATCTCATGTTGACATTTCTGAATTAAAATTGATCTATAACTTTTGCCGTGTGCTACTGATATAATACTCTATATTTCCACATCAGATTGACCATCATAACAACAAACTTGGCAAGCTAAATAGGGAGATTGGAGAGAAACAAGTGGAGCTGCAGAGCATTACTGACGATCTAGAAAAGAACAGACGAGATGTTGTATCCGCATTGAGAGAAGGGGAGGGAGAAATAGCAGATACGCAACAGAAGATCAGGGTAAGCTTTAGTGCACATTTTGTAAGGCTGCTGCATAAGTTGAAAGATGAAGGTCACACATTTTGATTCTATTTATAATATACTGGTGGTTTCTTAGGCGCCAAAAATTAAAAACCTGTTTTGGGGGCCTGACCAACCCTAAATTTGCGTTTTTTGCTATATTTTTGTTTTGTTTTGCCAAAATTATGTAAAATAAGTCATTTTTTGTCCAAAATTTAACAATATTATTTTGGTTAAATTTTCAAAGAAAATTTCTTTGTAAAAAATGTTCAGTTTTTCTCCCAAGGATTTTTGGGTTATTTTAGGCAAAAACAATTTGGTGGTGTTACTCACTTGTGTGGAGTAGCCGTATTTGCCAGTAGAAATCAAAATAAAATTTGTATTAAAAGTACATCCAATAAAATACAAAACAATAAGCATGTAAAAATCTAGTTTACCAGGATACAAATATTGACTGCTTTGAATAGCATGGGTAATATTATTTCCCGATGATGATACCATAACTATGCCGGAAGTGAGGCATATCAGATAATTCTGGCATCATATTGATAAAGGGCTGGACATTATAGCACCTGCCCGACAGTCAATAGTGTGTAACTTTGGTAATTGAAAGTTACCTGGCCAACATGGCAGGTAAAACTTTTTGTGTCGTCTGAAAGATGTTGTGTCATCTGAAAGATGAGCACATAGGGATTACTTTGGTAGTATGTGTGTCTGTCTGTCATGGTTAACAATGGTAGTATGCGTGTGTGTGTATCTGTCTGTCTGGCGTGGTTAACAATGTTAACCTTTTTCATTGTGCCACTATTCTTACATACTTTGACCGATTCCCATGGGACTTGGACACAATGGTCCTTGGGTAGGGGCACACATATGGTCCCAACTGAAATGGGGTCAAAGATCAACAAGGGGTCACCAGAGGTCAATGACTGCTGGTGGTTGAAATAATAAGAATGATCACAAAATTCATATACTTTGTCAGATTTTCATGGAACTTGGACACAATATATGATGAAAGTTGGGGAAGGGGAGGGTCTACACCATGTGAGGTCTTCGCTGACAAATGCTAATTAAAGGTGCATGGATTTTGGTATGTTAAAGGTGTGTGGTTCATTTTTCTAAAATTCAAAAGTAAAAATAAAAATTGGAATTAGGTCTTGAAATGTATTCTAGAGGTCATTATATCACAATCCCCCTCAAGCATTTCACTGAAAAATACCAATTAAAGGTGCATGGATCAGTTTGTACCCGAGACATGTACATCATTGACAAACCAGACATTGACAGACGACACTAGCGGTCCGGGGACCGCGGTCCGGGGACCGCGATGTATTTTTGTATATGTTGAGTTAAATTTGAAACACAAATTTCAAAGGTTTTTTTTTTGTGAAAAACACCCAAATTTGTGCTATTTGTAGAAAATTTCATTTTTGTCTCGCCTGAAAATTTTTCAGAAGAGACATACCATTCCTTAAAACTGTCCGCCGTCCGACGTTCGCCATCCGCATTTCTTGTCCAGAGCAAATCTCGGAAACCGTATGCCCTATGTTGATGATATTTGGTGAGTGGGTAGGGTTGGAGCTGAACTGGCGCTGCGTACAATTTGAACGCAAACTATGCATATGAAGTACCTAATTTGCATAATTTATGCGTGATTTGGTATTTTAAGTATATCTCCTACACCATAAGGGCTATGGTAATGAAACTTGGTGACATGAAGGGGTTCGGGATTAGCACACGCGCCGCGGTGCATTCAAGGTCAAAAGGTCATTTGAGGTCAAATTTTTAAAATTGTTCAAAAAGTTGACCTGAGGTCATCCGAGGTCATTTTGAGGTCAAGTTCATAACTCATTAACCCCTGACCCAACATGGATTAAACTTAGACCATAGAAAGTACTTGACCCAAGGTCAAGGTCAGTCAAGGTCAAAAGGTCATCAAAAAAATTTCCAAAATTGTTCAAAAAGTTGACATGAAGTCATCCAAGGTCATTTTAAGGTCAAGCTCATAACTCATGAACACCTGACCCCACATGGATTAATCTTAGACCATTGAAAGTACTTGACCCAAAGTCAAGGTCAGTCAAGGTCAAAAGGTCATCTGGGTAAAATTTCCAAAATTGTTTAAAAGTTGACCTGCGGTCATCCAAGGTCATTTTGAGGTCACGGTCATAACTCATGAACCCTGACTTAGACCATTGTGCTTGTTTACCAAATCTGAGGGAATTAACATGCACTGAATTATGTAACAATCAATTAAGAAAGCGCTCAATACGCATACCCTACTCCTACCCTATCCTATTCCACCCCACAACTGAATGATTAAGAAGGTGGTCAATTCAGTAGGCAGTCGATACTACTGGTTCGCGAACCATCTTGTTTAAGAGGTTATTGATTTTTGTTTTTTAAATTGTTAAAATTTGGGCAGGTAAATTTCTTGTCGGTCGGGTAGCTTTGGAAAGTTACCTGCCCGACTGGCTAGTTGGAAAAGATACCAATGTCCAGCCTTGTATTGATATGACATAGGGTCCGACATCTTGAATTAATCATAGATACATGTAAGGCTGATTTCAATGCATCATTTAGGAAATTTTATATCTGTAACTCTGCAACTTGAAATCTTAACAAAAATATGATACAGACTTGCAAGAAAATTTTATTAAGAATTGTGTGTCTTTCTTTTATGCAGGAAATAAAAGGTGAACTAGAAGATCTTCAATCACAGAAAAGAAATCTTGCATCAGCCATACAAGACCAACACTCAGAATTAGCAACAATACATAGTAATATTGACGAAGAAGAAAATGCCTTCCGTCAGCTGCAGTCTTCTATAGATAAACAGAAAGCTGAACTCAAGCACACACTGGAGATGATACAGCTGGAGAAGACGGAGCTAGAGGCTCTCAAGTTGCAGCATGATAATAAAATGGGAGACTTGGAGAGAACACAACTAACTGCTTTAGAGGTAGGTGTTTTTGGAGGGTCAAGGGTCATATGCTATAGTATTTTTACAGCCCCAAATTCTGAACCAAGGGCTTGCCTTGAGAACAGAGCAGACTCTGAAAAAATGGGTAAGACAACTGATTGATCTTTGTAGTTCATTTTTGCAGTCAATATAAGCCCTTGAATCCAAATTTTGTAAATTTGTGAAATATTTGGTTGGTGTATAGGGAACTAAACTTTAAAAAAACAAGGTTTGGAACGAAGGAAAATGCTTCAAATTGGACTAGGGCAGTCAAGTTATAAAACGGGGTCTTCAGGGTCCCATGGCCCACCTTAACAGGTCAGAGCCCCTCTCTACCACCAGTAGGTACAAGTCCATTTTCAATGGCATTAATGACAATAGCTGAAATTTTCAATGTGTCATTTCCCATTTATCTATATTTCCTTTTGGATTTAATAGATTATCATATAGGCTGTGTGTGTGTAGGGGGTTCTTGGCAAGAAATATGAATAGAATTAGATTGACTGACGAACCATGCCAGGAAGGTCTCCTCTGCAAAGGAAAGGTTTCCTCATGCTTGAGTCAAGAATTTAGTTTCCTGTTGTTCAGTTGACACCGCTTAATTGGGACACCTCTAGAGTAGCAAAAATATCCCGATTAACCAGTTGTCCTGATTAAGCAAAGTACAAAAATTGCCATATCAATGAGATGTTTTCACACTATAATATACACTGATCATGAGCTGACAAAAATTGAAAGAAATTTAAGAGACCTCTTGAATAGATTGAGATTTTTGCTGAGATTTCCAACAGAATTTGGTATTGTGGTTTTAGATTTTTGTCCCTTATGCAGTTCTTGCATAAAATTAACTTTGTCATCATCATTTTAGGAAATTTTCATCAAATTAATGCATTTTGACAAAAGTGATCCCATTTATGAGAAGGACTGTCCCGATTAACAAGTCAATTTTGTACATAAAGAAACGGTTCCCTGACTGAATATGTCAGTTAACCAAAACCTCTTTTAAGAGGATCCCTATTAAGCAGCTTCGGCTGTATTTTGTATATTCTGTACTTCGTCCTAAAAACACTAGCTGGGATTTGAACGAATCTCACTTGTTCTTCTTGTGCTTTCTTATTGTATTAATGAAGATAATTGAATACAAATCAATGAATTTTATAGGGGAACTGGTACTCGCCGCCATTTTGATTTCACCTCTGTGTAAATACTATGGGACGGCAGCCATCTTGGATTGTCACTCATGGAGGGTGAGTTATTGTACCTCCGGCATTTTACGGCTCCGAGTGCCACACTTCGAGAGTCTTTGCAACTGATTAGCAGGAAAATTGGCTTACTTTGATCAGAGCAAGTCGCACTCCACACGCTACTTGAAACGCAGACACAGTTGGCTCGTGAAACAAAATGCACACGTTGTATATGCGTCAAGTGAAGATTTACGCGATCTGCCTGGATATCGGGCCAAACTCCAAATATATATACGGAGGTACAATAACTCTGCTCCATGAGCGACACAAGATGGCGGAGAAAAACGGTCCCCCTATCAAAATTCCTTGATACAAATGTATTTTATTTTTATGTGTTTCAGGAGAAAGCTAATTTGGAGAAATTAGAGACAGAATCTCAACATCTTCAAGCTGAAGTTGAAAGAACCAAGCAATTAATAGAGAATCAAAGGGATGAAAAATGTAGGCTGGAAAGAGAGAGGCAGACGCTTGAAGATCATGTCAAATTGATGGACAATGACAACGGTGTACTGAAAGAAAATTGTAGTGTGCTGGAAACAAAACTCAGTCAATTAAAGCGGTATGTATGGAAATGTTTGTAATTCAGTATGGTTGTTGTCAAGACCATTTTTCCATGTTGACATGTCTATAACTTAATGATGATATTGATGTGAAATTTGATTTCACAACATAGATTTTCCACACCATTGAAACAAACTGCTTTGTAATATAAACTGATATTTTGTTGATGGCTTTAATTTATAGCTGAAATTGAACTGAAAATGAGCTGGAAGTATTACTGAAAATAACTTGAAAAATCAGGAATATTATAGTTCCGAAACATTATAGAATTTTACAAATAAACATTTCCTTTGAGATTGCTGACATCATCATATTTCATTGATAACATTGACATCTAGATGAGTCAGTTCATTTACAAATATAGAGTTGAGGGTTTTCCTTATTATTATTCTAATGTGGCTTTATTCTGAAATAGAATAAACAAGAGGCCCAGGTTCAAATCCTTATAAAGGCTTCTGGGCCATGTGTGGGAAAGAATAAACATTTGGGCATGTTTTACATCGTAAACAAAATAATATTTTATGAGGCTAACTGTTACTCTATTTAACAGGCAGTGCCAAAGCTGTGAAGAAGATCTCCGACATAGATCAGCTAAATTGCAACACGTCAATCAAGGTGTAGATGGTTCCCACAAAGAATTAGATGATCTGAATGCAAAGAAAGATGCAGCCAAGAAGGAGCTTCTGACAGTCAGGAACCAACTCAAAGGTAGGGCTCTATGTGTGGTCATAAAAATGTCCTTGTGTATAAAATGAATGTTTAGACTCACCAAGTCGCCCAAGAAGGAGCATTCGTACAGGGGACCGACAGCTTAACGTGACGTACGAACTGCAAACCAATTAGTGTAAAGTTTCTTGCCCATGGAAACAAGGATACATAGTGCGACCAGGGCTTGAACCCCAGCACCTCTGTATTAAGAGTCCCGTGCTCTAACCACTATTCCACGCATTCCTCTTATTGAGTGCAATGGTATACAAATACTATGCTGTCAGAGCGGGGGTTCTCAATTAATTTGTTGCAAAGGCCAAATTGTCACAAGTTGTGACAAAAATGTAAAAGGGCCATGTAACGGGCAGGCATCTTTACAGCAGTGGTGACAAATGAAAAGAATCAAAATTTTAGAGGGTGGTAACCAAATATATTAGGAAAGTGAGCAATAAATCTTAAAATTTTCATTCTTTTGAAGAAAAGAAATGTTATGTTTATTTTTGCTAAAGAGTATCTAAAAACACTAACCCATATACAAAGCATGTACATACCAACAGACTTGCTCATTTTACCAAACAATTGTGGAGAAATAAGCCCGAAAAACACCTAAAAAGGGTAATTGAAGATAAAAATTGAGCTGAAATAATTGAGATTTAAATGTTAATGTGTGTGGTTGGTGTCTGACACTCCCATAGTGCTGTCATGCACTGCTTTATAGGTTCAGAGGTTTTATTATTTTGCATTGTATTTGTAAACTGAAGTACAAGAACAAATTGGTAGGCTACAACTGCATGTAAAGGAATACTGATTAAAACTATCAAGATGGGGCAATGTTTGCAATTAAGTACAAACTAGTATTTAACAAATATTTTGCATTGTAAACTGAAGTACCAGAACAGATACGTAGACTACAGTTGCATGGAAAGGAATATGAAGTTAAACTGGCAAGAGGATAGTTTTTTTTTAAATTAAAATGAAGTGTAAAATTTAACAAAATGATTTTGATTTTTAAGAGTTATTTTACTTTTGTCAGTGCTGGGACCACGGGCCACCACTTAGGGCGCCTCAAATAGCAGCCAGCGGGCCAAATCCGACCTGCGGGCCGCTAATTGAAAAGGCCTGTGTTAGAGGTTTTAAGCTCCACTACTACATAAAAGTAGTGCAGTCTGTCTATCCAGATAGACTATTATTCTGAGTTTGCAGAAGGAAGCTTTTGACTGGATATTGATTGAACATGATTACTTGAATATTTATAATACAAGATATTTCAAGGTGAAGATGAATTTTTCAGGTGAGTACAGTAGAATATGTTATATTTTTCTAGATAATTTTATTTCCATCGCTTTATTTATTATGGCTAATTGAAAGAAGCGAAAAACATAATTATACAAAATGTCAAAAATGTACTAGTAGCCTCCGTTTATTCATGTATTGACTTGTTGTTTTTCATCAGAAAGCAAAACTAAGTTGAAGACTCTAAGGGAACAAGTTGAAGCCAGTGAGGACCAGAAGCACCTCCTTGAACAGGTAACATCTGATGAACGTAGAAATAATCAACTCATATCATGATAGAATAAAAGGGTTTTTATCTATATAGTCTAATCACGAAACGCAGGTCAAATTGCAAAAGTTTAAGAATTAATAAACACAGGTTTAAACAAACAACAATGCAATTTGCAGAATGTAGCCCAAAGAGCACACAATAAATATTGCAAGGGGGCAATGAGGAAAAAGTGACTGGTCCAAGGACACAACATGTTGGCTCGAACTCACAACCTATGGATATGAGACAGGCGCATTATCCACTTGGCCACATGTGCTCCTCAACCATAATCAGACCTGATTTTACACATTTTTGAAAATTGGATGCAACAAGGTACAATCACAAAGTAAGGCTTCCTTAAATGTGCAGAGAATATCAAACTAAGAAAGTGCAACAAGAATCTTTTTTTTTTATATAATATACAATTCTTTTTTAACTGGCAACTACTGGAGTGACTCGAACTGTGGAATGATGTGTTGAATAAGGGTATAGCTCAAAAAACTAGCTGGGCTGCAGTGGTTTAGACACTCCAAAATAAACATGGTTTGTCCAATCTGTAATCCCTGATGTGTACCACATTTCGGCTTAATTGAACCAGAGGTTATGTGACATCTTTGATGGTAACAGATTTTGGTGTTTCAAATGAGCACCATTTTTAAATGGTGCTCATTTGTTAAGTACTAAAAAGTACTTAACAGGAAATGGCTACCCTGTTTTCAAATTCTGTAACCACTGAAATAAATGAGTTAGGTTTGAGGAATAAAGAGAACCATAACAGTATTTTATAGATATTAAAACACACTACACTAGATATTCATCATAAATCAGCAACAATGCATTCATGTATTTAGCCACCTGAGTATGATAATAATATACAGACACAGTAGATGCAGAGTTGTTGATTTGTAATGATCAATACTGTGGCATGTTTGCGTACCTTTCAACAATGAAAATCTTCCTGAAAACTTATGTGTAGAGAATAAACTGAAAGTTTTCAGTTAAACAGAAATCTATCTTCTTATAGCATAAAACAGAATTTGAAGCAAAATTTTCAGTTTTTGAACGTTTGTTGTTTTGCCGTATACAACTGTTTCCATGCACCAGGCATTGCACATACTCAAAATTCCCAATGCGCTTTGAAAAGTGTGCCAACTTAATGTGTATTGCGTAAACGCACTAATTTGAATATCAACTGGGTTCATCACAAATCAACAATGGTATGCAACTGTAAGGAGATATGGTGAGTTGTTGAAAAGGTGATAATCTACTTATTCAAATATCTAAATAGCTATATATAATTCTATCTTGACTGTATTAGGAAATATCCAATAAAGAGCAGCAGAAAACTCAAGTTGAAGGTCAACTCAAAGAGCATCAGGCAGCTGTCCAGCAAGCCCACAACTCATTAGCTGAAACAGCTGCCAACGAGAGACATAAGCAAGATGTACTCCAGCAACTAGAAGCCGATATAGAGGAGTGTCATCAGGAGATAGAGGATAAGAGGCAAGCCTTGGAGCAGGCCCAGGCAGAGGTGGACAGGGAAGAAGCCAAACTCTCAAGGGTAAGTGTC
>JXSR01S020369.1:75316-85423 GCA_000969725.1 Ophiothrix spiculata | reverse complement strand
GGGTAAGTGTCATCAGGAGATAGAGGATAAGAGGCAAGCCTTGGAGCAGGCCCAGGCAGAGGTGGACAGGGAAGAAGCCAAACTCTCAAGGGTAAATAAGGCTGTGTTCACACAGTCGTGAGCGGCTCTAGAGCGAGTCAACTTTTCAATTGCGTTCACACATGACCATGACTTGTGCGTTAAAACTAGTGGCGCGTCACGTTTAGTTACGAGTTACACACTTTCTATAATTGAGTTTATACTTGGAATTTGCTCATGAGTGGCTCACAATCGAGAATATAGTCTTGACCAAAGTGTTATGAGTGAACACACCCTAAGTGTCTAACTGATCAAAATATTTTAAAACTAGACAACCAGAGATTTACATACTTGGGACAACTGACATTGTGGGCGACATCCTTCACCTGGGTTGTGATGTAGCTATTCGTTCTAGATGGGAGTGAAGTCACAAGGTGTTGAAGATTACATTCCTTTGCAAGGAAGAGTTTTTATGGTTCTGTCCCCGTCATGCAATAGGTTGACTGTCACCAAAAGTTCAACTCGTCATGTGAGTGCAAGAAAGTCGTATCTGCAATAGCTGCCTTGCGTCATAAACTTGGATTGCACACTGTATGACCTCCAGAAAATGAAATGGTTCTTCAGGTGACGGTGTCACCTGAAGAACCATAAGAACCACTGACATAAGACAGGACAATTTTGAGGGATTTTTCACATTCTTGTGACAAGGTGTAAAATAAATATAACTTAGGGCAGCCATTACAGATACAACTTTCTTGCACTCGCATGACGAACTAATCATTGTACGATGCTGCTAAAAGCATAGTTTAAAGAACGTACAGATAGGAAACAGATCTATTTGCACCCTAAAAATTTGGCTAAATTAGGGGATTGCGCCACGCGGGCACCATTCCTGGGCTGATGCTGCGCGAGTGTATAGTGTCACCACTCTGAGGTCTGTCGCGCACTACTTGATTACAACGCAATACACATCTTATATTTTTCTGCCAAATTTGGCATAAGCAAGGAACAGCGCTTGACTGGCTCAATAGCCGCATTCTCAGTCAAAATACCATTCTGTTTGCCGGAGTACGGTTAAAAGTATTTTATAAAAGCATTGTAACCATTTTGACTTGCTGGTATGAAAAAGCTCAAGACTATAAGTGCAATTGAAAGAGTGGATTTTGTATTTCATAATCGTAATTTGGATGTTCGTTTAATCTAGTGTTCCCTTTTGGGTGCATGGTCAAATAGTACCCCTCACCCTCGGCCTCCAGTTTATCTTGATGGCTGATAGATCCAACAAGATCCCTTCATTGCTTTGAAGCTGACTAACCGGTATTCCGGCACACATACAGGATGAGCCAGTTTAGTTGCTTTCAGCACCCGAATCAGAAACCATATGTGCCTGTATACCGGCATGGATAGTTAGAATTTTTAATAAATTTGTTTGCATGAGAAGACATCAATGATCTTTGAAAGTTTGGTTGATAGGTCATTTTGCTTTTATTTACACAAGAGAAGTGAATAATTCCTTTTATTTTCATGAATTTGATTTCAAATGTGGCGTCACTCATAGACTACAACGTAAATGTTGGATACGTTGACCAATATAAATTATATTCTTCTTTGAATGCTGATTACTGGAACAATTCGGACGAGTGCAAAATGTAAAAATAAAGCAAGGGACATTAAATTCAAACCAAGTGTTAAAGGTTCAAAGGGTTAATATTTGTAAGATATGGCACCTTATAGTATTTTGTTTATTTTTTAAAGTTGATAGGTGCTCTTACAGTGGAAGCAGAAGGCATCAAGGGAGAAGTAGCGGCCAAGAGACAAGAGCTTGAGAGGGTCAGGTCACAGGTGCAAGTAGTAGACAAGCAATTGGAAGACAAACAGCTAGCAGTGCAGAGGATTGTACAGACACATGGGGATATAAATCAACTCAGTAAGTACAAGAGCTTGAGAGGGTCAGGTCACAGGTGCTAGTAGTAGACAAGCAATTGGAAGACAAACAGCTAGCAGTGCAGAGGATTGTACAGACACATGGTGATCAAAACCAACTCAGTAAGTACAAGAGCTTGAGATTTGTATTGTAGAGTATGCCTTAATGTTGTTTTTCATTCAGAATCAGGTTGTGTACGCCAAGCTTAACGCGCATGTGGATTGTATGGCAATAAGCGATCAAAATCAACAAATCACACACTGCCAATACGTGCGCAAATTAGTACATCTGTACGCAAAACAGCTTAACAACGAGCGTCGGCAATAAAAAAAAAACACAAACTAGTGAAAATCAACCTTGAGACGGGCCTTGACATAAGTTATACAGACACATGGGGATATAAATTGACTCAGCAAGTACAAGAGCTTGTGACAGTCAGTTTACAGGCTCGTGAAATATTTTGCTTTTAATAGCATGTGAAGTTCTCAGAAACAGATGTAGATGTAGATAGAAAGTGTTAGTTATGTATAGTTAGGTTAGTTCATTTGCATTCACTCTGAGGACTGAATTGGTCATCTTGTTTCTCGTAATTTATGACATCTAAAAGTCGTTGTCCCTTTTCAAGGTCGCAAAATACCAGATGTCTTTTTATTGACACTAAATGGTCACTTCAGTTCTCTTAACCAACTTTTTAGAATCCATCTTCCTTTCATCAGTCCCCTTGTTTAGGAATTTGGGTTGTACACTCCCACCGAAAAAAAGCTTAGTGCTTTTAAAAGTTGAGGTTCCACATCTCGACAGTAAGCTAATATTGTGAGCTTGTTGAAATTAATGTTATATTTGCTGTTGCTGTTTATAACAGGGAATGATTTGAAAGAAAGAGAGGAGGAAAAGACCAGATTGGCAGAAGCTCTAAACTTCTCCCATTCGGAACTGGAAAGACTAAGACATGTGAGTACATAGGAATTTATATTTGATATAGCTTTATTCTATCCCGAAATGGAAAAAAATTGACTGCTTCAAACAGGCTGCACATCATGAAATTACTCAACGGTTGATATAGGGTCAGATAATCCCAGTAGAAAAAATCTAGGTCAACATGGAATATTTTTCAGCGCTAGTAGAACTGGTTATTAGTGGGATTGTTATATGTTTATAAATATAAAAAAATGATCACTTAGAGTATCCAAAACAACTGGCATACACATTTAGTTTGAATTTTATTAAAATAAGTTCTGGTTCACACTTATACTCTATAAACCTTGAAGTATGCAACAAGCAATCAGACTCTCTTACTCTCATATCCCTTGTATTCTACAACAATGTGAATTGGTAGTTATGTATTGTGTAAGAGACTAATAATGATTGATTAGAATTGATCAAGGCCAAATCACAGCGTATTAATATTTTTGCGCATGAATCGTTTGTTATTTTTGAATAATTTCTGGCCTATTTTGTTGCTACTATTTTATTTTTATTTATAACATTCGGCTGTAAGCCAGGCTAATCCCAATAGTGCAAATGCATTAAATTCAAGGGACGCCTCCGTGGTGAGAAAGACAGAATATTGGAAAGAATTTTCGATTTGGACAAATCATGGACAAACGTTGAATATAAGTTAATTTGAATATTCAGCTAGATAATTTTAGGTATATGGTTAGGACTTGAAAAGTACAGACTAATTTACTTCCACGTATGGTCATATTGGTTTGTGTACGTTTATCGGCTGCTTGTTGGATACTTTAAGGTTTATAATTGCAAATCCATATATGAAATCATCCAAAGGTAAAGTGCTCAACCATAAAGGGAGCTTGAATATAATATTGGATTTCTTCGATATAACTACATAGCTTTACAAATTTGTTTTGTAAGGCCCAAAGGCCTCACTCATCAGAACCACATTGCAATATTTATTATAAGGTTTATTAAGTATACAGTGGTAAGGGTGTATTTTTACCAGGTGGATTTCACATGGATTTGTTACAAGCCTGTGATGCCCATAGGGCAGACGTTTTATTTTATAAATTGAAGGTTGATAAAAGTGAGTTCTACTATTTGATATGAATTAAAGGTTACAAACATTGTCATGTCAGTAAGAAAAAGATCATCATTTTGTTGATCTTAAGCATTGATTTCAGTGGAGATATTATTAACTGGTATGCACCTAGCACAAGCACCATTGCAACAGATGCTTGTTGTCATGACTTTTACCAAGGGTGTAACAAAACATTTTGTTTTATCAAATAAAATTTGAAAACAGCTACTTATGGGTCTATAAAATGGGAAAGGGGTTGTTTGTCTTGCATTGAAAACTTCTTTGGTTATCATGCACCACATGTGTTGATGAAAGTCAGGGCTGATTATTCAAATCAACAAAAAACATATGGCAACTATATGACTGTCAGGGAAGGAAAACAAGACTCTGAAGTCTCAGCAAATCCAGAAAAAAGAAAGTTGGCAAATTCCTGATTTTGTCACACATTTGATCTGATTTCAGATTTATTTATTTTTTGTTGATAAAACCTCGGCTTAATAATGAATGTTCAAGTTGGTGTACATGATCTATATAAATCTATAGGAAAAGCGTTTATTTGAGAAGAAATCAACTGATCTAGCAAAAGAAGTGGAGCATACCAAGACCAGGATGAAACGGATGCAGCAGGTAGGACACAATGGAATAAACTCCGCGTCATAAGTTCCTACCCATATGATTTCTACACGCCTGCAGATGAAATAAATTAACATTTTTCTGATATTTTTTTTGGCACACCAACAAAGTCTCATCGATTTGAAGTCGGGAATGTAGCAAATCCTCCAACACCGATTTGCAAGGAACAGATGATTTTTAAAAATTGCCTCTAAATTCAATTCTGAGCAATTCCTTAACGACACACTGAAGGTACAACCATAAACACAACGAATACACACCTTGAGTAGCCGGGATCAACAACGCTAGGATTCGCTCCCCAGCGTGGGCCATTCAATTCAACAAGGCGGCACACGATAGCATTATTGACCAGTTGAATACCGTATCATAGTAACCTGTGACTCTGTAGGCGTATAGAAATCATGGGTAGGAATTTATGACGCGGAGTTTAGTTCAAGTTTCAAACTCAGATAAATTCAACTTAACATTATATTTACGTACAATTTCAAATTAAGAAAATGGTAACTGGTCAATTTATTAAATGAGCCTAGCTTGATCTAATGTGTAATTATTGTTGTTGCAAATAAATGTTGGACACAAACTGATGATCTAAGCAGAGCCGCCACTATATAGAAGTTTTAACAAGCAAAGGACTTTAGGAAGTACACAACACCATTTCCAATCAGTATTTCACAATATTGCAATATCACGAGTGCATAGATGCAAGGCTCTGAATTTTCATGACCGAAATTTATTTGAGACAATAATAGGAAGCGATTACTTTATTTATTTATTTATTTGAGCTTTCATTATACAGGGTAGCTTCTTCAGTGACAAGGCACTGCTATTCTAGAAGGCCCTGTTACAATTGGGAATATATATATATACATCTTTACATAATATTTACATGAAAATAATATGAATAAAAGAATATTTCAAATTATCAAAATAGTCAACAAATAAAGTTTATATTACTTAGAACAAAAATGAACAAATTCAAATATCCTTGATTAAATATTTGAATTGACCAAGAGACAAAGAATTATATTTTGAACGAGTGTCAGTTTGTTCCAAAGGTTTGCTGCTCTAACATGAAAAGTTCTGAAACCAGAATTTGTTTTGAAGCGAGGAACAACAAGCATGTTTGACGAGTTTCCTCTTGTGCTGTAAGCATGGGTAGTATGAGTAAAAGCAAAATTTGAACACAAATAATTAGGAGCTTCTCCTATAAGACACTTAAATTACATAATAAGAACATGTTTCTTCCAAGTTACATCCAGTTTTTGCCACTTCAGATCATTCATCAGAGAATCAACTGAAGTTCTAATATCTGCTGACAGAATGATTCTAGCAAGATTGTTCATAAGAACTTGCAGCCTAACAGGCTGCAAGTTCTTATTAACAATAAGAGTGAAAGAGCTAATTAAAGCCAAAAAGCATCATTTTAGTTTTACTAAGATTTAAGGTAAGATTATTTTCTCTAAACCAATTGGCCACAATATCCATATTATCATTAAGACTCTTCTAAAGAGAAGAAGGGTCTGATGAACTAACTAACAAAGAGGTATCGTCAGCATACATAACTGATTTACAAAGAATATTGTTTGGAAAGTCATTAACAAAAATAATAAATAATAAAGGACCTAATATAGACCCTTGTGGAATTCCAATATTAATAGGTTTTAAATCTGATAAAGAAGGGCCAATTTTGACAGCTTGCATATGGTTACTGAGATAAGATTTGAACCAGTTGAGTTCCATGCCACTGATACCATATTTTTTGAGCTTTTTTTATGAGAATATTGTGGTTAACAGTATCAAAGGCTTTCTTGAGGTCAAGAAATATAGCACCAGTGACTTTTCCCTCATCCATGTTCTTAAGAATAAAATCCTGAACATCAATCACAGTAGTAGATGTTGAAAAATGAGAACGAAATCCAGATTGTGATGAGCTAAGTAAATTATTATAAGATAAATCAGAGTAAACTTGATCATGAACTGCACGCTCAATTATTTTTGACACAATACTTAGAACTGAAATTGGACGGTAATTACCAACATAAGATTTACTGCCAGCTTTGAAAATTGGAACCACTTTAGCATTCTTCCATTCTGAAGGAAAAACTGATGTTATCAAAGAAAGATTACAAATGTGAGCAAGAGATTTACTAATTATTGGGGCAGCAATTTTGAGCAATTTAACATCAATATTGTAAAGACCAGGAGATTTACCATTGGAAAGTTTACAAATTTGATTACCGTACTGACGCTAGTAAAATCCCCCCTTCGGGTAATGTACCACCCCCAAACTACGGCAAATTTTCAGAAAACGTGAATAATTGGGTGCAAAATTTGGAAGCATTTGTCATTTTTTTATCAAAGAATTGAACGTTTGTTTTTACAATAAATTACAAAAGAATTTCACCAATAAACATTACTGATTCAAATTATACCTCCTTATTCATCCTTTTTGTTCCATTTTACATGAATATGTGAACATACTTCGTCAGATTTCTCAGCAGATGACAATAAAGAAAGAATTTGTCTTCCGGCAGCTCGACATTTAGCAGTGGTTCGTTTCCGTCAAAATCAAGCATACAATTTATTCCGTAGCAAAAAATAAGGTAACGGAGCATCGGGTACCACAGCCCCGATTTCAGCTGAATTTCGAGCTGTGAAAAGACACATTCATAAAGAAATGCCCTGAGGTCATGTTTTCCATCCAAGGTCGGAAGTATTTTCTTCAGAAATCACCTCTTTTTGCAACCAAAATTACAAAGTTATGAACAAATTTATAAAACTTCTTTATTATTAAAATCATCCTATTTAACAATTTTTGTAAAGTTTTGTTCAGCTTTTACAAGAATATAAAAGCATTTTATTGAGGTCAATTATCAAGGGTCAAAGTTTTGTCTTCTGATTGGTTGATGAGATGAACTTTGCCATAAAATTACTGGATATCACAAACCAACGTCGCAAGCAAACATAAACAAAATGGAAGCTTCCATGGACAACAGTTTTCTCGCCAAATATCCCTGAAATCTCGCATTTTAAAGGGTATAAAAATAATACAAAAGGGTTTTTATAAATAAATAAAAAATAATGAAAAATATGGGGAAAGTAAATGCTCAGAAAACGGGTCGTTAATGGTGAAAAAGGTAAGCTTATTTGAACTGCAAAATTCGACAGTGGTGTCATGATTTTATAAAATCCTCGAGTAATGTCCCATCCCCTAGTTCGGACTCAAGTTCACGTTTAAAAAGGGTGGGACATTACACGGGTCAGTACGGTATAAACAAAGTCATCAGAAACAAGTTCAAAATTAAACATGGAATCATTAACATTTGGGATAAAAGTGTTATCATCAAATTCATTACCTGAATTTATATCATTATTACTGCATAGATTTGAATCAAACTTGCTTGCTAGGTCAGCACCAATTGTAGTAAAATAGTTATTAAAGACATTTGCAGTTTCAGTATCATTAGAAGTAAATTTATCTTCAGTCTTAATATTCATTACTGTCATTTTGTTATTTTTACTTGGAATTACTTTCTTAATAGTTTTCCATAACTTTTTAGAATTTTTCAAATTGTTATTAATCTCATTACTGTAATGTTTCCTCTTTAGATTAATTCTTAGGTTATTGACTTTATTACGAAGAGCCTTAGCTTTATCCCAGTCAAGTGGGTCATTAGTTTTAATAGCTTTGTTATAATAGTATTCTTTATCTTTTGAAATTTGAAGAAAGTCACTTGTGACCCATTCAGGACAATACCCTTTCACTTTCTTTTCTTTGATTGGAGCATGCTCATTACAAACATCATTAAACATTTCGGACCAAATTGACTATGCTATATCAACATCAGATGCACAAGTTATTTTATTCCAGTCTTTACTTTGATCAAAGTACTGTCTGACAATGCATCTGATACCATTTTTGAACAGGTAGTTTTCATTGCACTTCTTGTATCTTTTAATTGTGCAGACTCAGAAATTTGTAATCCTATCAATTGAACTAATTTGCATATTAGTGTTGATTGATAGGTCAGTCAAAGGCATTTCCGTATTCATTCTATGGGCAAGTTGGGACAGGTATCTCACTGTAAAATGCTTAACGATTTATGCATTTGAGCAAAGAATCCTCACATTTTCTGTATTCTAGGGGCTTATTATGCTAACTTGTAACTTTTCTTACCAAAGTGCCATGATGACAAAATGCATTCTTTTTCAAATTTCTGTCACCTGCATTTAGCATTTAAGCCATTATTAATCAACTGTTTTCTTGTAGGATCATGATAGAGACAAAGAGAAATTACTGGAAGAAATGGCATCTCTCAATGAGGCTGCAGAGGAACATTCATCCAGGGCAGACAGACTTGGCAGGGAACTCAATGCAATCAGAGAAGAATATGTCAAGCTACAGATACAGGTACCCTTGCTCCTTATGGCTTCATTTTAAAACAATAGAGTAACACATCCCAAATATATCTTGGTTTACCTGGCCCCATTTGTTTGTTCAGAACCCAACTCAATCAGAAAAGCATATATTGAGCTACAAATACAGGTACGTAGCTCCATAGGGCCCAATGGTTTGTTAAGTACTCAACTTAAAAAAAGAATATGTCAAGATATAAAATACAGGTACCCTTGCTCCTTAGGGCTTCATTATCCCCCTGGCTTGAAAAGTAGAAGGGGGATAATTGGATGTCTGCGTCGTCAGCGTTGTGAAAAGGGTTGACATTTGGCTCTAACTTCTGCATACTTCAATGGATTTTGACCAAACTTAGGTCATGGGTGCAGCATAGGAACCTGCATTTTTGGGTGGGGTCAAAGGTCACATACTAAGGTCAATGGTCATATGAGGTGAAGTTGCAAAATTGGCTGAAATTGTCAATTTGGCCTTATTTGAAAAATTGAAGTCTGATTGGAAACATACTTGATTTATGGGTATAATATGTGGTGACTCACCATGAAAAGGGGGACTTTGCAACAGAACACTTTTCAAGAAACTGACGAAAATAGGCAGCAACAAATAAAGGAAATAATAAGAATTTCTAGCAGATTTTTTATTGTAAAATTTGATCGCCTTGATCAATTTCAAATTGGGATCAATTGAAAACGAAACTTGGGTTTTGGATAAAATATAAGAACCCTCATATGTTGATGAGGTCAAAGGTAACATTACAAAGTTTAAAGGTCATCATATGAGATATGATGTCAAGTTGTAAGCTAGGCTGAAAATCGTAAAAAACAACTACATTTTTTTGGATTTTTTTTAAAAGCAATAGAGTAATGTTTCCTAAATATATCATATTTTCCTGGACCCTATTGGTTTGTTAAGAAATTAACTCAATTTAATTAGAAAAGAATATGCTGAACTATAAATACAGGTACTTATTAGCTCCTCAGGGACAAATTGGTTAAACAAGCGTTAGGCATTCTGCCTTCAGCCTCATGTGATACAGCACCCAACCATAGATATCTCTCCTTATTGCGTGAACAAACAGGGGCAATT
>JXSR01S020364.1:3522-28857 GCA_000969725.1 Ophiothrix spiculata | reverse complement strand
AGTGAGGATTCATTTCTAACAGGAAATAAGCCTTGGTTCAAAAACAATATTGCATCATGCATCACTTACCAGGTAATTTCATTCTCCAGACTGTCCACCTCCTCAGTCCCCCCGAGCTCATCAGCAAGTGAAGATTCATTTCTACCAGGAAATAAGCCTTGGTTCAAAAACAATAGTACCTAATCCATGCATCACTTACCCAGCCATTTCATTCTCCAGACTGTCTACCTCCTCATCCCCCTCACCAAGCAGAGTTGGAGTCCCCCTTCCCCCCTCTGGGGTCATCAGCATCTACCAGGAAATAATCCTTTGTTCAAAAACAATATTGCATCATGCACTTACCAGGTAATTTCATTCTCCAGACTGTCAACCTCCTCATCCCCCTCACCAAGCAGTGTTGGAGCCCCCCCCCCAGCTCATCAGCAAGTGGGGATTCATTTCTACCAGGAAATAAGCCTTGGTTCAAAAACAATATTGCATCATGCATCACTTACCAGGTAATTTCATTCTCCAGACTGTCAACCTCCTCATCCCCCCAAGCTCATCAGCAAGCGAGGATTCATTTCTACCAGGAAATATAAGCCTTGGTTCAAAAACAATATTGCTTCATTCACTTACCCTGTAATTTCATTCTCTAGACTATCTACTTCCTCATCGCCCTCACCAAGCAGAGTTGGGGTCCCCCCGAGTTCATCAGCAAGTGAAGATTCATTTCTACCAGGAAATAAGCCTTGGTTCAGAAGAAAGTTATCATCCACCTCAATATCCTCCTCATCCTCAATGCCATTGATGCTGATGCTGCCATCATCTGTTGCGATGGATCCAGCTCCTCGACGATGCCGCAAGTTAGAACTGAAAATACAAGATGGAATTTATAAATACAAGTTTTTAAATCAAACTGTACACAAAGAGCAATGTTTCTTCATTGTTAATATTATTATCACCTTGTTTAGGCTTTCGCCAAGGAAACCTATCGCTGTAATTCATTTCTACACCTCACTGATTAGTCTGCTACGCATGGACGCATGTACTTAAGGAAACTTAGGGCGCATTCTCACTGTGATGTTATAAAGGTCGTTGTACTTTATGCTACATCAAGCCCACTTCCATTCCCAGTAAGAATGTATTTTAAGTGGGCTCGGCCTACATCTGAGATCGGTCTCGGTACCATGAGTGGTATAAAATGCATAGTAAGAATGTGTCCATGCATCGTACTACATTACAATTTTTAACTCAATGCCTGGATCTGACTTTGTCACTGTGACAAACAACTCAACTTTTTTCACATATAGAGTGTATTTTTTCAGAAAGCAAGTTCATTCATTCAATGAAAATATATACTTCAGAGACCTCCCAACCATTTTTCAGTCATTTTCAACTTCAGACGGTCATAGCTCAGAATCGGGTTTGCCGACAAGTTGTACCTTTTGATGTAACATGTCACATATCTAGACAAATTTTTATTTACATAATGACAATTTGAAACATCAAGTTATGCAGCAGACTTCTGATTCCCGTTCTTAAAACAGTCATAATGAAAACCTTTTACTCCTGAAAGGTATCATTTTGATCATTTGGATTGAGGCATATAAACACCTGACTTGGGTTCTTATTCCAACAATAACGGGAAACTTCTTTGTAACTCATTAAGAGTATTTTAAGAACCCAAATCAGTCATAAATGCACCTTCTTGGGTTTGTAAAACACTCTTTAGGAGCAAATGATCTGCTGAACATGTGATGGGTCAAATTTGTCTGTATTAAAACTTTGTTTCAAAGATAAAAAAAAAAGTTTTAATATAAATGTATGAGATTATCTCATGAGATACAACACCTGCACAATATACAATCATTTTAATACACATATTGATGTTTCAAGATTATAAGCAATTAGTACACAAGAATGAAGAGTAAACCCATGAGCAACAAAGAGTTATCTTGGCATTTATTACTTTAACATTATTCTGACAGTATGTTGAACACTATTGAATTCTGAATGAATGGATAAATTGATGTATATGAAAAATCAAAAGGAAGAATGTACAAGTTAATACATAAATATTTTAAGATAAATGAACATAGTAAGAACATGGTACATATAATTTTACTGATAAATTGGTTGGCAAAAATACACACATACACAATGTGACCATCCACCACAACATTCCAGTAAAGTTGACCCCTGGTCAATAATATTGTTATATTTCATATTTCCAGCTTTAAATTGATACTTGTCTAAGGTTCTTTTGACATCCAGAAGTGGGTTACAATTCATCGGAGCATTACAAGTTAGAGTATGTGAAACTGAGACATTTTGCTTGAAGTTTTCATTTTGTGTATATTCCAGTTCAATTTGCACCTATAAAATGTTGATTTTTAAATGTTTTGGAGTTGAAATGAAAAGCTAATATTTTATGAAAAGTTGAAGAAAAGCATGAACATTTAAAATATGTAAAAATTTCAATTCTGTTAATACAACATTTATATGCATTTTGTCCTGTATTTCAAATTGAAATACTTTACTGGAGGTTCGTGGTAGATGGTGACATATGAACAATTAAAGAATGAGTAGAAAATACAAATGAAGAAATAACCAAGTTGATACATAGATTTTTAAAGATAAATGTTCATAGTAAGCACATAATACATATGCAGTGTAGGACATTTTTGTATCAGTTTTCTTTGCCTCAATTGAAATGCTGTCCAAAAATCAGTGAAAATTTAAAACACATCAATTGCTTCTGTTTCTTGACTTTGCAGTTGACATACAATTCATCTATAAAATCATTAATTTGGACGACAAGTTATTCAAAAATGTTTTAAAAAGGGTTGTCTTGCGTACAAATGAATGGCAATTTTTGTGTTTGGTACAAATGACCTTTAGCAAAGACAAGAAGAAAAAAGTAGCAAACTAATAACTGATACATTCTATGGTAAACATGAAGGGCATCTTTTCTTTTATTTGACCATTACTTTGCTCTCCTTGAAGTAGTTTTAGTTACAATTATCTTTAAGGTGATTTCAGAGTAGCCGTCGTTGCGGCTTGCGGCAGACGACCAAACATTGTCGTAATGTAGCATGACACATTTGCATATTGCCGCTATGTTCTGTCGCAAGAAAAGTTGAATTTATTCCAAATATCATGTCGTTGCAACCATCACGACAGGGTAATCGATATATCTGCTTGTCGTGCTTGCCGCAAAAATTTCTAGATGCAACAAGGTCGAGTTTGTGCACTTAAAATGTTTGACTTCATGCTGCAGGCAACTCTGAAACCAGCTTTAGGGGGCTGGCATTTTCTTCAGAAGGGGGTGGGTCCCAAATATTCTAAGGGGATCATAGATTTTTTGACATGAAAATAGGGGGGGGGGTCATAAAATTATTTCATCAAAATGGGTTGTAACAATTTTGAATGGCAATATTTTGTTTCAATACACTTTTTTCACTTATTTCATCAAAAGTAGGGGGTCACAAAATAATATGAAAGTATGCTGGTTTGAAGTAAAAATGTCAACATTTCATGGTTGAGTATGCATAAAATCACACCATATTGCTGTACTATTTCAAAAAAATTCTGAACCCGAGGGGGCAGATTCAGACTCCTGCAATAATTATCAGAACAGATTAAAAAGTCACCCCTGCGATATTCAATGTCAAATTTCATTTTTAATCTTATTCCTTCAACATGTGTTGCAGGGGGAAGGGGGTGTCACAAAATAATGGGTGAGTTGGCAGGGGGGTCATTCAATTTTCAACTCTTGGATAGGGGGGTCAAGAAAAAAATGCAGAGTCTCTCCGCTTTTTTGGGACCCATCCCCGTCCGAGGAAAATGCTAGCCCCCTTAGATCATGCTGATGTAACAGAATGGAATCCTGGCATCTGATTGGCCAATTGAGGCTGTTTCCTGGTACTCCCTTGTGTGAAACATTCCTTTAGAGTTGAGTGAAAGGGACTACAAACATTTCTCTGCAGCTAAAATTAATATTTGTTTCAATACCTTTTTTTGATAATCTTTAAACTTAATTTTAGGTAAACAATCCTTTATCAAAGCAGAAACTGTAGAATTAAGGAAATATTGGACCATTCAAAAGTCATCTCTCAGCTAATTATGCAATTAAGATACTGTGCATTAGGGCATCAAATTCAACAACTGAGTCAGATTCAATATTTGGGTTTAAATTTTTAAGTTTTAAATCAATCATAATTGAAAGGTCTTTTTCAAGAAATAAGTTAATGATGAAAGGAGAACTGTAAAACCTGAAACACAAGATGCAAATAAAGATAGACAATGGATTATTAGTAATGTATACTTTCTAAGATGCACTTCTTGCAGGCAATGGTGATGTATGTCCCATCAGATATAAATTAAGGCTATATCAAATATGATTATTGAATTTTTAGTTCACAGATGAACCATGCACAAAAGAAAATTCAAGTCTTTGATTAAGAATTAAATGGAGTTTCTTGATTAGTAAAATGAAAATTACGTAGTAAAATATATATGGTATGAGATGACACAGGTGGAACATTATACAAATATTGACAGGTTTGAGAGGTATGATCAAAATCATGCCCCAAAGTGTTTTAAAAACCACGACTGTGCTTGATGCAAAAACCCCAACAACAATCGGTCAATATTTGTTTTATATACCAAAATATGGATTCCTGTCATCTGGTTGGTTAAAAGAATAATTTAATAAGTACGTAATCATATCCAAAGATTTAATACATACGAGTTATATGCACTGCAGCATGTTTGACCAAGTTCGTTTTTAGTTGCGCTTGAGCTATACGGCACAAAATCACTGACACAGTCATTGTGAAGACTATAAGCAGTCACAGTGAGTTATTGGGGCAAACTACACAAGAGCTTGGAATGTACATCCATGTACATCGATGTACATTCCAGGAGTAGAGATTGTGTCTACATGATGACAACTCAACCAGATGTAGATTCACGCTGCATATTCAACTGTGCTGATGTGTTTCTGCATACGCGTTGTACCTATGCGTACAACCAAGTTGCATGTCAACGCGAATGCACACGCAGTGTGTGAGGCGCACGAACATATCGAGTTAAATGTACATAGATCTACATCCCAGAAATCTACATGGATGTACATCCCGAGCTCTCGTGTAGTTTGCCCCATTAGATCCTACAAACTTAGATCAGATGATAGGAATCAATATTATGAGGTATAAAATATGAAATGTGGCCCTGTTTGAAGACTGAAGATTTGCCTTCAACAACAAGGATGATATGTATCGCAAATGAATGACAATCTGCAGGCGTCAATATGGATTACCTCATCTGTGTACTATCAACAGACATTCTATGTGAGCTATCAACCAACATCCTATGAGCACCGTCAAATGACATCCTATGAGCGCCATCAACCGACATCGTATGAGCGCCGTCAAACGACATTCTGCTGTAACTGCTGCTTCTGCTGCGAACTGGTGACTCGTTGTTGTTGTTATACTCGCTATTGAGTTTGCAGGGGTTTAAGGGCAAATATATTTAGTTACTATTCCCGTTTTGACTGGAAAATCCTGTTGAATCACTGTTTTTAGGGATGTCCACAGGGTCAATAAAAAAATACACTTAAAAACTATAAAGCGATCCTCAATTGGAGAAATATTGATAATAATTTTGGAAAGATGAATTTTAATTTTAAGCTTCAATAAGCTTGATATGCAAGGAGTTTATTCATCTTTTAAGATGTCAGGGCCCATAATTTCATAAAGTACTGATATGTTAGTATAACTAAAAGTCAATTTTAAACAAGTGAACTAAACACCACCCTGTATCACACTACAAAAGTGCTTACTCAATTATGTTGCATAATCAGCCAAACCTGTATCTGGTTCCAAACAAATATCAAATCAATAACACAGGGGAATTATGTCTATCAGGGTGTCAGTGGCATCTGCCACTTCTTGTCACATCTGCCGGAATGGTGAGCGGAAGAAAAATGCCACTGAGATGCCACTGTGGCATTTGTCCTATTATTAAATTATTATTATTACATATCCAGTGCGGCATATTAATATCATGCGTCCCACTGATCTCATGTGTTAACAACATATATGTATGTACACATATAAATTAGACTGCCTTTTCACTGTTTTGTGTGTATATTGAGATTGCGAGGATGCATACTAAAGAAGCTTGGTGGTATTATGTTCATATGATATGGTCAGCTGAGCCAGATTTAATCAGATGCTAAGCAAAGACTATACCGTACTTTAAACATCCCTAAATAAGTGGAAATTGTAAGTCTTTTCTTTATCCATGAGCAAAATTCAACTCGCAAGCAAGCCATAAATACTGAAGCATGAGACACAAGACATGCACTGGATCTTATGAAACGAAGCTGTATTCGGCCATGCATTTGATTTTCAATATCAATTTACAATGTAAATTGGCCCACCAATTTAGTTGAGAACAAAGTATAATCTATAAAGTGGCATGTCAAGTAAGTGGTTGCGACTGCATTTTTGTACGGATTGTGAAAGCTATACTATTCCTACTAGAAGCAAATTCAATTCATTTGAGATATGGTGTTGCATAAATCTCTTTAGATACACTGCAGACAAGACAACAACTTACCTGGAATCGCTGAAGCCACTAAGTACGGAACCTTGTCTTGCCAGATGTGCCAATGCTTCTCTCTCAGCTTCTTCCTATTATAAGAAAAAAATGATATTGATGTTAACACTTCTGAAATGACAGTTGATACCAAGTTTAACGATACAAACAGTGACATCAGTTGATTTTCTGACCAATTTGGTGAAGCTCACCACTTTGTTGCAGCTGTAAACAAAGTACTAATTTCAGAGGGATTTTTCTTCTCTTCTACTTTTCTCTATTTTGCAGCTTGATTGATTTTACAGAACCTCTCAGCTACTGTAAACGCCAATATTTTTGCGCTCAGTAATTTTCGCGAAAATCTAATTTTGAACTATTTTGAATCATTTTATGTGCTTTGATTTTCGCGCTTGTGATTTTTAAACGTGCAGCGGTATAAACATACCACGAAAATTAATGTAGCGCAAAATAAACCACTTATACAGTATTTATCTTCATCAGTGTTTAAAAAGTCATTGAGGAGTGAACTAAAATTCCAAAATCATCAGTAAGGAGATTTTTTGATAAGATATAAAGAATCTTTCATCCTACTGTAACCTAAAGCAAACCGTTTCTAAAATCTCTCTCTCTTTACATGCACTTGCTTATTATTGGAGGATACGAAAGGTATGAATTAAAGAACGACTAACTCAGGAAGCATGCACATGTCATAATATCAATTACCAAGTTTAAGATTTTTCTTAATGGTATCATGCCATGCATTGGCCATCTTCAGCTTGGTCAAAATTACAAATTGGGTAAGAGTTTTCTAGAGTTTCACAGATTAGAGATGGGTTAGAATAAACGATAAATGGAACACGTGGGATAAGACTACAATCAATGACAATAGATCAGCAGCACAAAGTCAAAACGTTACTTCCATCTTTAGCTTTTGTGCAATTGTCAGAGGTTGCATTATGATTACAACTGTCATGCCATGCTCCCGGGGGGGGGGGGCACTCACATATGTGGGCAGGGTATATATGTCCGGCGGTCAAGACCCCCTTTTTCAGGCCGCCAGGCCGCTCACTAGATCCCCATTTTCAGCATGATTCAGTTCTTTTGACCCCGTTTTTGAGAAAAATTACAAAATTTTAGTTCTAACTGCAAAAATGGCGAAAATGTTCAGCTCAGGAGGCTATTTTTGGCCAAAATTTCAGTTCACTAGACCCCAAAAAACCGGTTTCATAGGTCAATTTTTTACAGAAAATCAGTTCACCAGACCCCAATTTCGGCGCTTCGCGCCTGACATACCTACCACTTTCAAAGTTGAATGCCCCCCCGGGGCCATGCTGATGTAACCAAAACAACTATTATATGATTGGCATACTTTTGCAGCACAATTTGTCCACTTCGAAAAATGTTGTGTCATCGCGGTATTACAAGAACCATGACTGAGTTAGAAACCATCATGACGATGCATTCAGGGTTCTTTGTTTCAGGCTACTAATGCTAGCCCTTTAAACATGCTACTCAATATGGTGCACTGTACCAAGCATAGACTCTAGCACAGTGCACCACAAGTAGTGTATATGTACAGTGTCATCAACAAATCTGTGGGTGGGGCAGGGGCTCGGGTGGGGGGGGGGGGCGGAAGAAGTAGGGGGCACTTGTGCATTACTATATAAGCATACATGACCAGAAAATACGAGATAAATTGTGATTCTCAAGAATCTGGAAAATATACTTTTGTTATGCTATGGTCACATATAGAAAGGGTAGTCTCTTGAGCAAGCATGCTATAACAGAGCCTATATGATTCAACATCCAAATTGCTTCATTCAGCTGAACGCAGGACATTTTTCTACTCTGCCCCTGTCCTTTGGAATCAGGTTCCTGTTTTCATCAGAGAGTCACCTACTCTAGCCTGAAAACTCATTTATTTTCCATGTAATTTTGTTTGTTGCTCTTTGTAAATAGTTTTTTGCTTTGTCATATTCAGCGCTACGATCTTTATGTAGAAGCGCTATATACATATTTGTTATGTATGTATATATATGAGTGTTAACCTAAAGGTGTATTGCTGCGAACTCATATGGACGGTTAAAACTTGAGTAGGTTTTGTTCTACTTTGGCCTGCTTGCTCGGCCGACTGCTCTTTTAAAATATGACCATGGCATTACCAAAAATTGCCTATTTGATGAAAAATGGTAAAAAGGGGCTGTTTTTCATAATAATCGCAGATCGCAATTTGGGCAGTATAAATACAATTTTCTGGTCATGCAGGCTTACATCTGAGTGGCAAAAGACATTATCGATTGCCCTCTGGAACTAGCATAAGATGGTAGAAGATGCATGTCTCATTCTATTTAGTATCTTGTTACCTTGTAGAACATTTTATGGGATAATGCTGGGCTCGATTGGCCAGACTCACTTTCCTGGAATAAAACCATACATCCTGTACAATGATCTTTTACCTTCTTGACCTTGATCTTCTACAAATATAATCATTTAATTATGTGTCAGCCTCCTGAAAAATTTGAACCACTTGTTTGGCAGCTAATCATGCGAAGCCTATCTAGCCACAGAGCATAACATGTGGGCTGCTCTAGCAAAATGTGAGGAAAGTCGCAAATCTACTTTTTGAATAAATGGCATCTAAAGTAAAAATAGGGTGAAAAAGTCAAATTTTGTTTTTTGACATAAAACGCCTTCATGCATAAGTGTTTACCTATAACTAAAGTTTTGAAGGTCAATTTTGCCAGGAAGTGCAATTATTCACAGTTAATTGATTGCATGTTGCTATTATAATACACTGTAGTAATCAGTATCTTTGAAATCGATTTGCAGCTAATATATCATTTAAAAGTTGAGATTATAGAGAATTAAAATATGTCATAAACTCAATTTTGGAATTTTCGACTTTCCTCTCATTTTGCCAGAGAACCCCTCATATAATTAGACAAAACGTGTACACTTTAACACCCAGAGATGCCAGTCAGTGTTACCAAAATTTCCTGAAATGCTTGTAAATTTCCTGTAAGTAGGTATATTCCTATTCTTTTTTACAGGATAAACTAAGCAAAATTTCCTGAAATCAGGAAATTTTCTGAAAACTGACATCTCTGAAATTTACACCTAATATGCTCATTTGTCCTGCTAGACTAGACAGCAAGGTCGGCTATTCAAACAAATGTGTTACCAAATAAATTGTTGCAAGTTCCTCATTGAAATGAGTAAAGCACAATTATAAGGCATTCAGAAATTCTTCTAGGCAATAGAAATGTTCAACTATATTTGACATGAAGTGACAGGTTTATAATTGATCAGTGCTTTTAACAAGAGCTGGCACAAAAACTATATTTGACATGAAGTGACAGGTTTATAATTGATCAGTCCTTTTAACAAGAGCTGGTACAAAAACTTTCAGGAAGTGTAACCTAACGACATTCTGATGTCATATAGGGTAGGCTGAGATAAGAGAAGAAATCGTGTGTATCCCATCATGCATATTGCTTCCTATGGGATTGTTTGTATGGGATATCATGTGAGTAGTTAGTGATGTAATGCCCATAAATCAAAGCTACCTGTTGTAATCTTGCATTTTGGGAATGTTTCATCACTAACTACTCACATGACTTCCTGTACAAAATTTCCCATAGGAAGCAATGCATGATGGGATACACACGATATCTTCTCTTGGCTGAGATATTGTACCACCATAAATGTTACTTGTCAAGTTTGGTAGCCAGTGCAAATCTTAACTTGATGCACACAAAAAATACACATTTTATTTCACACACAATGATATCCTCTCCTTCATTTCATGAAATAATTCAATGATCATTATGAAGTCACACTACCCCACTACGCCTATTAAAAGTAGCACTGAGCTGATAGCCAGATGTTCATTACAAATTCAAATACAGGAGCATACCGTACCGTTGTTGATTTGTGATGAATCCACAGTTGATATTATTCAAATTAGCGCGTCACGCACGACACGGCGTTTACAGAAGTGTGTTTACGCAGTACACAAAAGTCGGCGCACTGATCATCGCGTGCCGGGCACTTATAGTACGTGCAAAAGCTTGGTGTTCAAAGCAGCAAACATTCACAACTTAGCACTTTGCTTCAGATATGCTAGATATTTTTATTAAGATGAGAAGACCTATCTGTTGAATTGAATACATTTAGAATTTAATTCATACGTTTTCGGGAAGATTTTCGTTGTTGAAAGGTATTCAAACACGCCACAGAGTTGTTCATCGAGAATCAACAATTAACTCTGCATCTGATGCGTCGGTGTATTTTTATCACGCTCAGGTGGCTAAAGCCACCCTCGCGCGATAAAAATACGCAGACGCATGGATGCATCATTGTTGATTCGCGATGTAGCGTGTCTGAATACCTAATTGTCAAGCAAGTGAAATTCCTCCAATTGACTCACCTGATAAATCAAGAGATATAATAACTTGCCAACTACGAATGATAATATCGCAGCTATTCCCAAAGTGTTAACAACATAAGGTTATATATTCCTTGGTTCCACAACAAAAACGGATATTAACCTTGTCATGGGCGTCATTTCATTTTGAAGGGGGCAAAAAATTGTTTGTATTCAAAATTGTGGGGGGACACTTACTATTATGTCCCCCACCCTTCAAAATGTGTGTGTGTGGGGGGGGGGGGGACGTGTCCCCCTGTCCCTCCCCGAAATGACGCCCATGAACCTTGTTATAACTAGCTAAAAATTGGTAATTTGCATTTTTAATTTACTTCATGATTTTGCAAGTTGCATATTAAAGTTTGACTTAACATTTCACCACTCCTTATTTGTCTGTTTGTTTTAATTTGCTCGAGAAACACAAGCCAAAAAAAACTTAGTTTTTGGCTTGAGGCAAACTGTGTAGTACAGCCTATCACATAAAGGCCATTTGTCCATAAATTGAAAAATACAAACTGTACTTGAACAAACAGAAATGTTTTATTACATATTAATGAAAGGAACCTTTTTGAATTAAATTCATGAAAATTGCACTGTTCTGATCAGAGAAATCAAACAGAGTGTTCCGTTTGTTTACATAGCAACCGATTGTAAACATATCTTCAAACATCATTTTTGTGTGACTAACAACTTTGAGAAGTCACAAATAATAAGTAAATTTATTATAAATATCCTTTGTCATGTTTGTGGAGGGTTGTAGTTCGTATTTGATAGCTATGATCATTTTTGGGGATATTGGGTATGTGCACTTATGCGCAGGTTTTATTGCAGAGCTTGCTTCTGGCTGTGCCACAGCACAGCCAGATATTTCTGGTAAGTTTTAATGTCTAGCAGCGATTAAAGCTCAAGCAGTTTCCATCACAACAGCAAATTGATTTAAAGAGTCACTTTGGCAAATGTTCCTTTTTTGAACAAAATCTTGTAGATAATGAATTTCTTTTGCCTAGATAAGTATTCATCTCTCTCATCCTGAAGTTTCTTGTTCATGTCCCTGTAGAGAAAGGAATAAAAGGATTTATAACTTGCAACATAAAGACATTGTTGCATCGTAGTATATATCCTGACTTAAATTAAACAGCAACGGCAACTTACATGCCTGCCGCGGATAGCCACTGGTCTTCGATGCCAACTAAAGCTGAATTCATACTTAAAACGCAATGCGTTGCATTTCAAATAATTTTCACCTCAAACGGCACCGCAAACGAATTCACACTCAAAACGCAAACGGACAGCGTCAACCAATGACATGAACACGCAATTGAAAGTTCAGCTTTTCCCAACTCGATTTGCGTTGCCGCAAAGGGTGTTGCGTTTTGATGTCGATTGATCGGAACTCCTCAAATCTTTTACTGCACATGCTCGGTGCGTCGTGCGTTTGCGTCGAGTATGAATTCAGCTTAATATGTGGAAGTCATATGTCCTAATTATCTGGGCCTGGTCAGGATCATGTGACAGAATGAGCTTGTTGTATACATTGAGTTGGTTATGGCATTCCTTGTCTTTGTTAGGTCACTCCAAATTTTTCTGAGTTGGATAGCCTCTAATGGTTCATAATCAGGTTAAACTTACATTTTTCATATTAAACACCAGTGGGACTGCTACGCTTAGATATTTAAAACTGAAAAAGAACTTTTTTTAGCCTAAGATTCCCAGCCTTACCTCAGCATTTCTAGCTGTTTTACCAGACTTTCTCTTTCTTGAACAATTCCTGCCGTAACTTTGAAAGCAACTCTGAAAGATAAACAAAGTAGGAATAGAAACTTTACTCTAATTGCTCCGTGGTTTGGAAGTCACATAAACCTGTTGGTACCCTGTGCGAATGCTCCTTCTTGGGGCACTGCATACAATGGTGAGTCTATTAATGACTATGGGAACTTGTTTAACACATATTATATCTAATCATATGTCCATCACAAATGAAGCGGTGTGCTGTACTGTTTGTCTCATAAGAAAGGAAATCAAATTCTCAGTGCAAGTAAAAATAAAGAACCAGTCATTGAAAACAGGAATGGAACTGTATATTTGGTAAGTGCAGGGTTCATACACTTTTTCACTTACAAAATTCAAGGACTTTCAAGGACTTTTCCAAGAAAAATTCAAGGACTTTCAAGGACCTTTCCCCTTATCAGCGGCGGTCGGCGGAATATAATATCAACAAATAAAATAAATTTGTTTTCGCTCATTTTTGGATACAGATAATTGCATGGTAATTTCTTTTGACATAATTTTTAAATATTTCTGACATTTAAAAATTCCAGGACTTTCAAGGACTTTTTTTGATAAAGTCAGTTTTTCAAGGACTTTTCAAGGCCTGGAAATTGCAAAATAAAATTCAAGGATTTTTAAGGACTTTCAAGGACCCGCACTAACCCTATAAGTATCACTCTCCTGTTGCAAATAAGATTCCATCCATTAATAAGGTTACCTTTGATGTTAAATGTTACATTAGTCAGCTCTAAATGTAATTGACAGGCCACTGCAAATGATGCACCACAGGTTGTGGGTTCGAGCCCCGGGCTGGGCGGTTTTTCGTCTCCTTGTTTCCTTGGGCAAGAAACTTTACTCTACTTGCTCCGTGGTTCGGAAGTCACGTTAAGCCGTTGGTCCACCTTTGCGTTTGACTCCAAAATTGGGGTGTTGCAAAGTATATAATCCAGATCCAGATCCAAATCCACAGTTATTATCCATCCCTACTCTTATCCATCTGTAAATCAAACCTGCTTACCAAATTCTAGATATAAAGATCCTTGAATAAAGAGATCTATATGTGTCGGTTGAAGACATCAAAATAAAGTTAATACATTTCCAAGACACTCACCATTTCATATTCCATAATATTTTTGTAGAAACCTTTCTCCGTCCTCAGCGGTTTTCTCCATCCTCAGCGGTTGTTGTCTGGATGATGACTGCTGATGAATCCTCTACTACTGGATGTAGATGCTTATTTTATGGGGAGTGGTATATCTTTAGTTTTGTACAGGTTGAGTAATAAGTGTACAAGCAGGGAATAACTAAGATTGAAAATTGACAGAGATATTGGGAAAGTGGCACACATCTTGCCTTTTCTCCTAATTTGGAATTCTGATCATTCAAGTAAATGCAGATGTATTTTCACTGATTATATCGTAAAGGATTGCAATTTTGTGGAAATTGCTCTTAAATGATATACGAGACAAATGTTAACAATATTCAGGTATATTGACACATTCTTATAATACATCACAGTTAAAATACAATTAATGAAAATTGGTAACATGCTACGCACTATTAAATACCTTCCAGGATCACCTTCTAGCCCCATCCACGCACCTCCTGTTATATGACTGAAGATATAGAATACTAGCGAAATTTGGTGTCAGAGCCCTAATACAAGTATTGTTTTATTACTAGATTCCCTTGCCTCATTATTGTATATTGGCTGGGTTTAGGGTTTAGGAGAGACATGATTCATGATGAAATGACAACATAGGTGACTTACTGTGCCCGTTCTCTCTTCTCTTTTTTGATCTGTCCTTGCACCTCAGATAGGTAGCCCTTGGATTCTTTCAAGTCGTACTTGGAGTTATCCAATTCATTTTTCAACTGATAGTAATTCTACAGAAACAAAAAAGACATAAAAAAATAGGATTGTTACTGAAGTTTGAAACTTTTTGGAACTGTTTTAAAGGGCTTCTGTATGCTGTACTCGAGTACTCAACCCTCAGAGATACTTAGCAAGCAGTCATCTTTCTGTGTTGTATGCACAGCTCCCTAAATCAGGCATGAGAAAGTTCCGCGGATCAGCGGATTTCCACGGATTTGGGGGTCAAAACCTAACCCCTCCTCAATTCAAATCAGGTGAGACATTGGGGGGTAAGCTAGGGTAAGCCAATGATTCTCATACCTGTTGCGTGCAGCTCTAAACAATGTTTCTTAAAGAATTTTTTGATGTAATTGACTGCCTCCCGATTTCCAAAAATCGTACAAATGTTGCAAACCTGCGTGAAATAAATCACCCAATCAGATTTTAAACCCTGATCGCTCGTAATTTCAATCGCATGTTCTCTTCTCCTCGTAATAAACGTATTATTATAACATCGCAGAAATGGTGCCGACCTTGTTGCAAACGGGATTTCCATAACACAAACATATACATCGTAATGGCCCCGTCCTTACTGAGCCTCGCTGAGTTGTTGGAAATGCGGTGAGTATGGGTTAAGGTCTCTGGTCAATGATAGATTTGCCCGAAAATTCCTAGTAAAAATCGGTTGAACCGATTTTTAAAATAAAAATTTGGGGTCACCGGATTCATTTTTGCATGAGAGTCGGTTTAAAAACAGCATTTTTGGAGTTTTCTTGGGAAAAATTAGTACGGTGATCTATGGGAAATGTGGCAAAAGTGACATTATTTAGTGATGATTCAAAAACTGCCCAACAAATTTTTGTCAATTTTTCACAAAAGTTGCGCACAAGTATGTTCTTTCAAATAAAACAATAAAAATTGGAGGTCACCGAATTAATTTTCAGACGATGTAAATAAGCATCCAGAGACCAGAGTACAGGGTCAATTGTTTACAAACGCGATCAGTAGGCATACCCTGCAATTGGTGGTCAAGTGACTGATTTTGTCTGAGGAATTTAGGCACAGATTATAGTATCCATTTTTGTCATTTTTTAATAAGCAAGTCTGTTCCCTATTCATTTTCAAAGGTCAGTTAGATACTACAGTACCAAAGGTCATCCAAGTTCAACAAATCTTGTAAGTAGTAATTTTGAATTGTGTATTACATACCTGAAAATTGGGTCAATTGGCCATGAAATAATAGAAATAGGACAACTTAAAGATGGCAGCTTACATGTAAAAGTATAGCAAAGTCTGAACTTTAACAGACCATAACTCTTAAAGGAAGCATATTTTTCTATGTTGATATATTATGTTTTCAAACCCCTGGAATGGGCTCCAAATGGATTCTGAGAGTGTAGAAAGTCTCCAGCTTCGGGGGGCTTCGCCCCCTGGCCCCCCACTGGGGCTTCGCCCCTCTACCCCACCAGGGGTCCTTTAGCAGGCCCCTGGACCCCCGGTCGTGAAACGCGAGACTACGTTCACATTTTCCTCTTTTTTTGACAATTACCCATTCTCATCCCTCCTAAATGCAGAGAATTTCAAGGGTCCGACGATTTTCACAGGGATTCCATCGCACGACGTCTATCGATACGCAGTCTTTACAAATGCTACACGTAGTGCGCTTTCAAATTTGAAGACTGCGATAGACGTCGTGCGATGTTGCAGTGATGAAATCACTGGACTCTTAATGCACCATCACGCATATCCCGCATTTACTAAATGCATCATGGGTTTACTGTAGGTGGCTGTCAACATACACAAGGGGTGGAGTTTCTGGAGGACTCAAGCCACAGTGGTAACTGTACTCTCCAAGGTCTCTGAATGACTTTTGCATAATCTGTCTGGCCTTTAAGGACCTTTGAAATCAGCTGTGTTAGTAGAATCAAACCATGGTGGGCATGATGAGTTTTGAATTTATTCAGCTTTCATCTCTTGACAATGGGATGGAAGAATCTATTTGAGCTTTACTGATTTCGAACATAAAGGTAGACCTTGCAGGGCAAGGATCATTAACACAGTCTGTCTAAAAAACTCCAAAATCATGTATGTAACAAATAGTCAAACTTTCAACTTATTTCCAACTTAGACCATCTAAGGTCTGAGGTCACTAGACTTTAGAACTGATGCTTAGGAACAGGAGTACCAAAAACCAAACTTGCCCTCATTGTCCCATTGCAGTCAAGTTGTACCCTTCAGTAAGGCACTAACATATGGCACAGAAAGCGCCAAAGTTGGGTGAGTTTGAAATTTCCTTGGACAAGGAATCAACTGCTAATTGTTCATATAAACCATGGCAACTTACCCTGGTCAATATATTTAAATGTTAAATGATATATATGATCAAGGTTCAGTGGCACTATAGGTTGCCACAGGACCTGAAATGATGCTTAAGAGCCCGCTTAATAAGAGTTGAATGAAACTTTATACATGGTCACAGTAATCAACAACTACCTGTACATTGTGCTAAGGCCAAATGGAACTACAAATCAGGAAGACATGAAACACTATAAATCCTCTGCAAATTTCTTGTTATTTTTTGTGTCTTGTTTCTTTTCTTTTACCCCCGGGGGGGGGCTACTTAGTACAAAAGGGGTTATGGGGACGTGCCGCAAATTCGGGTAGCAAAATCAGGCTTTCTGGTATTCCAATCGGTCCTTTTTCTTCGTAGAATGGGGTATTTTGATGGGTTTTCTTTTCAAATTTTTCGGAAATTTGCGCCAAATGCCACAAATTTGGACATTTCTTCTCAAAATGTTTGAAAATTTTGCTAAAATATAACGAATTTGGACAGAAAAAAGGAGATTTTTTTATTAAATTTGGGTCAAAATTTAAAAGATTTGGTATATGGATGGGTCAATTTTTCTTAAAAATTGGTATTTGAATGGGTGACTTTCAAAATTTGCCAGAGGCACGTCCCTACCCAAACCATATCTGGCCTAGAGTAGCCCCCCCCCCCCGGGCTTTTACCTGTTCTAGCTCCTCATTGGCCTCTCTTGCTTCTTGTTCAGCTACTGTCAATACTTTAAGCTTATCCTCCAACTGAAAAAGAACATTAAAAATAATAAATTAAGGCTTATACTTGCCAACATTCTAATTTCAGAAAGAGGGACAAATGAGAGAAAAATGCTTAAAAAGGGGGACATTTCTGATTTCCAATATACATTACTATGTAGGGATATTTGCAAAAAGAGGGACACCAGCTAAAATTACAGCATTTTACAGTTTTTAGTTTGGGTCAAAAGAGGGACTGTCCCTCTGAAAGTGGGACAGTTACTGTTTACTTCTGGATGGGCTGGAGTTGGGGTGTGGTGTGGTTCAGGCTCAAAACTCTAAAAGTGCACATGCCGTGTGTATATCTTCACACCAAGTGTAAATTTAACTTTATAGTTGACATACCATTGGGCTATTCCAGAAATTAATGGTACACCCCCTAAAGAAGGCATGGGATTCCCAAATATTTTGCATGAATTTCTCAGTGGGAAATCCCAAAATAAATCAACGTTTTCCCTCCATGATGGTAAAGAAGGCATGGGAATTCCGAAATATTTTCACCAATTTAGTGCATACTTCCCAAAATATTCACAATTTGTTGATCAAATGGGTAAAGAAGGCACAGGAATTCCCAATTTTCTGTCTTAAGATGGAACACACCCTAAAGAAGGCATGAAAATATCAAACCTGGAATTCCCAATGTTTCCAGAAAAAATATGGATGCCTTCTTTAGGGGGTGTATAGTTAATTTCCGGAATAGCCCATTTCATCTGTAAAATGATGGAATGGTGAATTGCCTTGGACAACATGGATCTATTAAAAGGTGATTTTGTTCCTGGGTGTTTAGAACAAATTAACAGGAATTATCAGCACTGGCAACATTTCGGAATTAACGTATGTGGCATCCTTGACACAGGTCAATGCACAGAAGCCGCCAGATCATCAGTTGGCTGGACAATGTGTCTGGGATGAGACACGAAACGTCGTCACTCAAAACAAGTTAAGTCCAGGTGAATTGATTTTTGATTTATATAACCTTCTAATAATTTCTATATATTTTGGTAATAACAAAATACTACTTTGTTGGAAATATTTGTTCAAAATATGGCCACATACAGTTGGCTACTACCTCACATTGCACTATATTTCCTCTTGGCTATGTACAGTTGTATATTCTGTCGGACGCAGTTGTTGAATTTGGCGTACTCAGTCCTTGTTACTGGAGTGAAACTTACTGTGCGATGTCTATGGAGTGAACCAATATTTCCAATATAATTTATGTTTCCGCTCTGATTCATTAATATTTACTTAAAATAAAGATGAAAGACATAATTTTGAACAATATATCAAAGAAAGGGGTTGATACAAAAGTTAATTTAGCCTGAAAATGTAAATTTTGTAGACATTTTCATTGACCTCCAATGTAATGTTTCACGCCAGGGAGTAACATGGAACAGCCTCAATTGACCAATCAGAGGACAGGATTCTAGTCTGTGACATCAGTGCGTCCAACAGAATTATGACTGACATACCTCTCCCTGTCTCCTCATTAATTCCTGGAGTTGATCTTCTTTACTGCGAACTTGAGTTGTTAATTCTTCCTTGATCCGTCTTTCTCTACTCCTCTCCTAATAATAGAACAATAACACAAAAAATGTAGGACACCATTTCTACACACACTTCCTTATCATCACATTTCAGTCATTCTGGAAATGTCTCTGGGTCTAATGCAGGTTTTTGGGCTTGCAACAACTCGACCAATTTTAAGTTGAAGAGGTGCTGGTGACAAAATCTCAAGTTGTGGCTAAAATTTGGCTAAACAAAGCACAAAAACGTACCTTTTTCAGCATCTTTTACAAACATTTTCACAAACCTGTTGAAATGTTCATGGCTCCTGCGCTAATGGCATACTATACGGCCTTTGTAGGAACACTTGGCCCATATGGTCGTATTTAATACACCCAACTAACAATCACACATATACCCCATCAGGGCCCTCAAGCTAGCCCTATACCAAATCTTACAATACTTCACTCCTTATTCATATTGGATGGTCATTGTATGTTATATTTCAATGCAATGAAATACAGAAAATGAGACTCAAATTCATGTACAATTATTTGTTCGCTCTCATTAAATTTCTAAAACAAACTAAAATGCAGTGTATGTTGCTTTTACCTATTTCATTCTTTTAAAATTCTACTGCATTTGTGTGTCACTTTGCGAATAGTAATGCGCATGTCGCTAATTTCAAATCCCTAGTTCTAAAGTATACACAGACATGAAACCTCAACTGGCTGGGTAGTCTTAATGTATGTTTTGATCTGTGTTTTGAATGCTTTGATGTCTTCAACAACCTGACTCAAGTATACTGGGCCATCCACACAGCGTCAAGATTCAGATCTCCCCAGATCTGGACCTAAGATCTGGATCTCTGTATATGTATAGCATTAAATTGGCAGATCTAAATCTATTTGGAATCTAGGATTAATAAAGATTATATTAGACGTGCATTAATCTGGATCTGCCCTCCCACAGTGTAGACATCCCAATTGTTACAACCATATGCACTAATATAAATGCACTTCATGTGGTCTGGAAAAAAAACATGCACTTATTAGGTATTCAAACACGCTACAGAGTTGTTCATTGCGAATCAGCAACGATGCATCCATGCGTTTGCGTATTTTTATCGCGTGAGGGTGGCTTTAGCCTCCTGCGCGTGATAAAAATACGCCAACGCATATTTTTATCGCGCGAGGGTGGCTTTAGCGCGGGATAAAAACACGCCAACGCATTGGATGTAAAGTTGTTGATAAGCGATGAACAACTCTGTAGCGTGTTTGAATACCTTTCAACTTCTAAAATATTCATGAAAACGTATGAATTAAATTCTAAATGGTCTCAATTAACAGATAGGCCTACTCATCTTAAAAAAAAATGTTTAGGAGAATCTGAAGCAAAGAGCCAGTTGGTGAATGTTTATTGCTTTGACGATTTCAATTGTTCCCAAGCACCGAGCTCTGCACGTGCCCAGCATGCGATAAACAGTGCGCCGATTTTTGTGCACTGCGTAAACGCACCTCCGTGTACGCTGTGCCGTGCGTGACGCGCTTATTTGAATATCAACTGTGGATTCATCATAAATCAACAACGGTACACTCCTATATAAGTGAGTTGTTGAAACATACAATAAATTGTGCATTTCCACAACTCCACATGCTCTGAATCCTTGATTTCTGATTGGCCAGATATTATGTGGAGTGTATGAATAATTAATCAGTCAATATTACGTAAACATTTTGACTGGCCAAGAGGGCAACAGTAACAATTATTAGGCCTACACCTCATAAATATTCATGAAGAAATCATGATCATTCATTTGCTGGTCACAAACTACTTCCTGGTTGGTAAATTTACTACTTTCCCTACAACCTCATCCCCAGAGTCAGAGTGAAATGTAATAAAACAAATTCTACATGGTTGTATTGGAAAAGCAGTGCAATCTATCTATCCCTCAGTACTGGCTATGAGACTATTATCCCTCGGCCTACGGCCTCAGGATAATTGTCACATATCCAGTACCTCAGGAAAGATGGATTTCACTACTCCACCTCAAACCATCATTTAGTATTTGTATACTATTGCCCCAATGCGTTCTTGAGACTATATACTATTTCCTAAGACTGAAGGTCGAGGGAAAACATTTGATAGTCTCAAGATCACTCACTGCACTAAGGGGTAATAATTTTACTATTGCCAGAATGGAAGAGCAATCAATATTTGTTTTATATACCAAAATTTTGTTTTGAGCGGGTGATAGTAAAAAACTATTGACTGGCTCAAATCAAGCCAATCGGTATATAACATGCACTAACCTCTTGTAGGATTCTCTCTCGTTCAGATTTAATCTGTGTCTCCATTTCTTCATAGAGTCGATGAACCTCATTTTCATGAGCTAAAGTACGACTATCAAAATAAACAAATAAGTGAAGGATGTCATTAAAAATACTCTACAATATTTATTTCGACAAATGTCAAAAGTATCTCTCATACAAAATTTCTGTAATTAAAATATGAATAATTTTCAGAGTATTTTAAAATTCAAAGTATTAATTCGCTAAAGTTGAGTATTATTTAACCAACAAGTTAAGACCAAAGTTGGATATCCACGAATAGGTCTAATTATAAACATATTTTCTGATAGTATTTTCTAAATAAATTAAGGGTGGAGTAATGTTCGCATGTTGGCTCAACACATAAGTTTTGGGGGTATTTTCCAATGCTCTGGCATTGTCCTTTAAGCTTTCCTAATGTCAGTGGATGTCTTCGAGACTTCAAAGCACAATTTTCTGAAGGGTCTCAACATACATTCATTTCCAATTTTAGGTACCATTTACAAGGTTAGTGGCCTACATGTTGGATCAATACTTACGTTCTGAGTGCATTTTCCAACTCCCCAGCACTACTCTGTGCTTTCTTGACGTCAGCTGATGCTCTATGTACAAAGTCTTCAAAGAATCCCAGCAGTTCCGGCTCATTCTTTTTCAGATTCTTCCATAATTCCTTCACTACTTGTTCTTGCCTGTAATGAAATACAAAAGGCTTAGTACAACATTGGCTAAATGACTTTAGAAATGACACTGCTTCCTCTTTTTCTGGTCTATAGCAAACACTTCTTACCTATCCTATGTGCAGAGATGCCAGAATGTTTAACTGAAAAAGCCTGAAACTTTTAAAAAAACCTAAAAATGTGCAAAATTTTTGGCAAAAATGATGAAAAAGGGCTGAAAATATATAAAAACATGTAAATTTGGAGTAAACCCCCCCCCCCTGAAATCGTGTTAAAACAGGGAAACTGGCATCTCTGTATGTGTAACAGTCGGAGGCAAACTACACAAGAGCTTGGAATGTCCATGTAGATTCCTGGGATGTACATCCAACTCAGCACGTTTGTGGGCCTCGTATGAGTATGTGTGCGTTTACGAGCGATTTGATAGGTATTACACGTAAGAGGAAACGCATACGTGCTGTTGAATATGAAGCGTGAATCCACATCGTGTCATCGTGTAGACACAATTACTACTCATGGAATGTACACGGACTTACATTCCAGCTATGCTCTCGTGTAGTTTGCCCCAATGACTGTTCTGGTTAAAAGGGAAGCTTTTTTATTGACTTTGATTACACTTTTTCTTGCAGACAGTGGTCAAAAAATGTGTACTTATATTTAAAAAAATCAGACATGCAACACAAACTGTAAAACTGTGCAGTTCACTTTTGCATTTTCTTCAACATTGATCTTGCTATAGAATCTGGCTAATCTCTTCTATCATCAGAGACATTTTTATGAGATCAATATTTATTCATTTTATAATATTATTTTAAATGTCTCATATTATACAAATATTGAGGGACATGGTTTAATTTATTTCTCCTAGGTGATCTCAAAACCATGAACATGCCTGAAGTGAAGCTGAGCTCATATACATTTGCTTCGGGCAAATTCATGGTTTTGAATTCATTGAGGGGAAATGATTTTAACCATACCCCGAACAAACTGTAGTCAATATTCATTTTGTATACCCAATATGTATTTTTTGTCATCTGGTTGTTAAAAGAACCACTTTTAAGTGCCAATAATGATTTACGATATATATGCTACTCCTTTCAATGCTGCCTGCATTGTATTGTCCATACCAGCTAACTAGCTTACGTATTGCAGCGCGTGTTTAATCATGATGCCTATAATCGCACCCATAACAATTGAGTTATCACAAAATATATTGAGCTAGCAGACCTATTATTGTTTCAAATAAGTTTCAGGCACAAACTGACAATTTGAATGCAGCAAATGTGCATCCACATGTTGTGACAAGCAACGGACATCGGAAAGTACGCAACGCTGTTTCCAATCAGTAATAACAGTACTACAACATCGCGCGCGCATAGATAAGTGTTGCGTATTTGTGTACATTGCACACACAATACTGTGATGCAAGGCTCTGAATTTTCATGTCCGAAAATTACTTGAAATAACAATAAGGAGAGATATGCCCTGGGCCTAATTAAATCTAATCCCTCACTTTTAACCAATCAAAGGACAGGAATCTATTATATTATATAAATAGTTTTAATCCTTCAAACTCCTTACAAATTATACTCTATAAACCTTGAAGTATGCAACAAGCAATTGGACTCTGTTACGAGATTCATGGCAAATCCCTTGTATTCTACAACATTGTGAACTGTTGTTTTTGTATTGTGTAAGAAACTAGCAATGATTGATTAGGATTGACGATTAAGACCAGAGGTTGATTTAAGCCCTTCCCATCATTCAATTCAAACTGCTATTTCCACAGCTTACAAACAGCACACTAAGTGAACCAACTACATAGACTTGTATGTAAAACTACTGATGGAAAACTTGCTAAGAAAATTTATTATTTTGTCCAACTGTGAATGAAATGGACCTTCAGAAAGAGGATAATCACAGCTTGATATCAATGCAAACAAATCTGAGATGGACAGAGTTTTTCATTCCCAAAATACAGTTTGAAATAGAGTAAATAATTCAAACTGTTTACCATACGAATGAATGCAGTAGTGGAGTGACCTTGGTTAACATTCCATGGGGTCTACTGATATGTTGCTGTGTGTTATGGGAAGGGCTTAAATCACCCTCTGGATTAAGACCAAATCACTGCATATTAATAACATTTGGTACATAAATCTTTCATGATTTTGGTATTATTTATGGTTAAATTTGTTGCTACCAAATGGACAAATCTTGAATATAAGTTCATTTGAACAATCAACATTGGTACGTTGCTATGGTTCGAAAAGTACGGTCAAATTTATTTTGGCGTATGGTGTTATTGGTTTATGTGTTTTAACCGGCAGCTTGTTGCATACTTCAATATTTATACAGTGTAAGTACATCAAATTTAAAAACTTTTGGATGTAAAACAAGGAAAAATCAAGCAGACTAATATAATAATAATAATAACAACGCAATTCTTATTAAGCGCAAACCACATCAGAAGACATCTCAATGCGCTTTACGGACATTATTATTACGCTGTTATTAGCAAATCATCACAACCATTTCACCTCAACTAGATCACAATCTTATGATGTTGAACTATCGAAACTTAGACTGTAATATTCCTCCAACAGCTCCCCAATGCACTTGGGTCCACAAAGAAATCAAGATTAAATGTCTTGCCCAAAGACAAAACCTGTTGGCCTTAGCGGTGCTCAAACTTGCAACCTAATGATTCAGTGTCCTGAACGAGCCCTCTAAATCTAGACTACAAGGTGGTCTAGATAAGATCTAGCTTGTTATGACTTACACATTGATATCTATGTAAACAAGTGTAATCCTGACAAGCAATCAGTAAATGAGTATACACAAAAGATTTCATTATCAAACTTCAAGCAAACATCAACAAACTTTGTCTGCATGCAAACATATGCATGCCTGCATGGTGTAGCTATACTTGAGAAAGTGACACAATATACTTACAAGGAGGACTTGTAACTTATCCGGGCGATAAGGGGGGGGGGGCAACTGGTTTTGTTAGGGGTGTAGGGCCCCAAATTCTGAACCCTTGGTCTTGGGAACTGAGGATTTCCTCTGTAAAGAGGTTCTATTGATCCT
>JXSR01S020360.1:1714-26264 GCA_000969725.1 Ophiothrix spiculata | reverse complement strand
TTGATAAAACAGCAATGAATAAGCATTAGATAAGAAATTCATACAACAAACACATAATTTTCTCAAACACTTTCAGATTCAAGATTTCTTAAGACTAGAATTGCGGCTGTAAATATATATTACATCACATACAGTAATCTCAATTAAAAAGACATACTAACTAAATGATTACAATACAAAATTAAAGTTTTCTAGCAAAGTATTTTAGCTCCATTTTGGAAAGCAGATTGTTCTAAGAAATAGACAATTTCAAAATCCATTCGGAAATCTTCGGAACGTCGATCACGTGGCCGTTTTAACAACCAATCACGTACGCGCTTATTAGCATATATGTCTTTGTAAGCAAAATTTTCTCACATTTGCAGTGCAATAAAAGTGAACAATGATTATTTATTTATTTATTTATTTACACATTCGGCTATAACATCAAACAGATCTATATAAAAACATTTACAGTAAATAAAATAAGATTACCTTTAAAACATGAGGAAAAATCTTGCCTCAGTGAGCTAGCCTGGAGAGCCAGGAGCAAAAAATCGCTTTCACTTAAACCTAAAATAGGCCAAAAATGACAAAAAAATCATTTTGGGCCAATTTTGGACATATTTTTTGCAATATTTCAAAAAGTAAATCAAAAATCAAAAATTTGAGAAATGTGTTCCTAGACTTCCGGAAAAAAGGCAAGCATCTTGGATTGTACCATGTTAAGTGTTGATCAATTCGCTGTAAGGGAAATGCCTGTCATATACACTATGTTAAGATTTTTATTTATCTCTGTGGTTAGACGTGGGCAGATTGTTACACAAGGAGTCTAATAATTGCATATAATATGTGAATCTGATTATAAAGAAGTGCAAAAATAACTGTTATCCCTAGAAAGATTTTCGCAGGTTTAGGGGAATATTCCCCCAAATCATTTGTATTTTTATCATTAAATTAAGTTTATTTCATGATGTATATGATCGTTTTTTCTTTCTCATCTTCCTGTGCAGTCTGATAATTAAACAAGCGTTGCGTATTAAATTTCAACTATCGAAAAAAAACACGAATATTTTTATTCAATTTTATTTCGGCAATGTAGTTGTATAAACTTGCATTGTGCAAATTTGAGCAAATTTCATGCGAAAATTCCTTCGGTAACACAGTTTTTGAAATTTTGACGCAAATTTTTTTGACCTGACACAAATGGTTTTTCGGCCGCCATTTGCAAATTGTTCATACGATTTTCATTTTTTTCTGTCTTTTTGTCCTTTTTACATGCTTTATCATTGACCAGACATTCAACGTAAAATCCATACCGGAAGGGTGCTTTTTTAAGGGGAGGACCTCCCTTGGGCACTAACGGGTGGGAAATACCTTGGTCACTTAAGTGTTAATGTAAAATGGCAGCTATATATTGTTTTAAAGAAAATGTGAAAAAATAATAAGAACTAAGAATAAAGGCAATACCTAAACCTCTTTGAGGTTGAAAGAGAAAAAAAAAGGCAGCTATTGCAGATACGACATCCTTGCACTCACATGACGATCTGCAGATCCATCTGTCATGGAGGAGGAAAAATATGGGATTCTTAAAAGGATGAAATGCAATTCAGTCGTAAGGTTGGATTGTGCCATCGCAGCAGAAACCCTTCTTGAAGAAATATTTGCCAATGCTATACACACATTTGTGACATCTTCACTAATTCCACCACTTATTTATTATTGATCTGCCTAATAGAGGGAATTTAACCATCTAAACGGCATTACAAAGATGTCTAATAAAAAATGTAAAAAATCAAAATTAATGTCATGTTTGCTGTCCGTTATTGTTGAAGCCAAAGTTCATGCCGTCACAGTCATTTACTGCAAACATTCCCGTGCATTTTTATCATCGATTACCTGAAGAAAACGTGACCCTAAACGTCAAAGCTATCATAAAAATGACGACCTTAACGTCGAAGGTTACCCTGAAAAGACACCTATTTCTAAAGACGTCGTCGAAGCAAATAGGCCCAAACCATACCCTTTTTCGTCGTTTTTTCTGACGAGCATGCGTACCACTTTGTTCTTCGACCCCCGGAAAATATCGGTTCGGCCATTAGGCAGACCGGAATAGACTGGAGCAGACTGGGCAGACTGGAGCTGACTGGGCAGACTGGCCTGCAGACTGACATTCGGCAGACTGGCACTGGTTTGCTTAAAGACATTCAGCAGACTGGCAAATTATTTGATTTGTTTATAATGATATGATCAGATGAATGACATTGTTGACATTTGGCTTTAAAATACAGGCACATTGATGTAACTGGGATACAACAAATGTCTATGTAGGAATGTAGGAATTATTTTGTATAGAGATTATAGGCCTACATTTTTATTTTTATTTGTCTGATTGTGATTTAAGCTTAAAATTAGATCATCTTGTCAATCTATTCACATCCCAGAGACTATTTACTTGTACAAATACAACAGAAAAAAGTTTCAAATAAGGCACATGTGGCATCCCTAAATCTACTTCTTTAAAATCTAATCGTAATTGAAGGTAAAAATGAGCAATGTGTTCAAAAAAAACACTAAAAACTTACTTGTTTACAATATTTGATAATATCATTTTAATTTGCATTGTTCTAATTATTTCTTTTTTATTCTAAAATTGTTAATTAGGAGTACATGTAGTAATATTTTAAGTTGTATTTTTACGGTTTGTATTTGTAAGCGCTCGGAGCCTTTTGGAAATATGCTTTGTGTATTGTATTGTATTGTATTGTATTGTATTGTATTATATAAGTAACAGCCCCGGTCCTCTAAGTAAGGGTATTAAGGGGTAAGAGTTAGAGTTTACGGTTAAGGTTAGGTGTCAAGTTTAAGGTTAGGGTTTAGGGTTATGATAATTATATTTTGCCATTCTGCTGGATGTGCACCAGTCTGCCCAGTCTGCCAAATGGCCAAACTGGGAAAAAATCTATAGCCACCTGCTCCGCAGTGGCATTATGGTAAACAGTGATGACGTTTTGAATACAATTGAATACGCTAGAATAAGAACATCTCAACTCCATGAGCTGCCTCCTGTTAAGTTATGTAAAATAAGAATGCATATAAATCTCTGAAAATGCTTTCAAATCACTAGACAGCATTTCGATGCTTTTATCCCAATCATTGTGTCACATTTGACCTTGTATTTGACTTTGTTGGACATTGTTAGATAATTTTCCTAGCATATAGTTGCAGAGGGGAGCTCATGGAGTTTGGATGATCTTATTATGGCTGTTTAAATATAGCAACTATGTGCTATAACAAGTATCTATGCCCATCTCCTCTATCAAGGCCGGAGAGGCCGTTGTTAGCCTTGTTCCTAGTGCTCGCGACCTTGGTGCCATCTTAGACAATCATATGACTATGAGATCTCATATTAATAACATCACCCGTTCTGCTTCGTTTGCTCTTAAAAAGATTGGCAGCATACGCAAATATCTTGATAGACCGACTTGTGAAAAACTTGTTCATGCTTTCATATCATCTCGTCTCGACAACTGCAATAGCCTTCTTATCAATCTCCCGGACAAAGACCTCCGCAAGCTTCAGCGAATTCAGAACTCATCTGCACGTCTCATTACCCTTGCCAAAAAACGGGATCACATCACACCGGTCTTATTTGAACTCCACTGGCTGCCAGTTTCCCAGCGCATCAATTTCAAAGTTCTCTTACTGACATTCAAAACCTTGTACGGCATGTCACCTGAATATATGCATGACATTATTCAACCTTATGTTCCTACCAGAAGTCTCAGATCCAGCTCCAGTAACTTGCTCCAGATGCCCATGGCCAGGACCATTACCTACGGGGAGAGGGCATTCTCAATTAGAGCTCCAAAACTTTGGAATGCATTGCCACTGGAACTCAAAAAAGCCAGAACTGTTTATACTTTTAAAAAACTTTTGAAAGAACATCTTTTTAAAATTGCTTATGGTTGGTAAGCTAGCCTCAGAGTCTCTGATCTTCATCGCAGTGGTTGTTTGTTTTTCATCCTTTCAGTTTCGGCTGCTTTATCTTTCCTGCGTGTTTTGTTCTGCAGCCTCCAGCACTGTGTTTTTCTGAGACTCTTGAGACTTGCTTGAATCAACTTTCTGTTTGTTTTTGGTTAATTTTGCTTTGTTTCTAATGTATGTTCTTTCTGTGATTTTTCCTTTGTTTCATTGCGCGTAGAGTAATCTGTCTTGATTTTGATTGCGCATTATAAAAGCGGCATTATTATTATTATTATTATCTAACAATGTCTTAACAGGTCAACTACAAGGTCAAATGTGACAATGTGATTACGATATTGACATGAAAATGCTATTTTAGTGATGTGAAAACAATTTCAGAAATTTGTATGCATTTATATTGTATAAATATAATTTACAGAACGGAGCTATTGGAGTTGGGATGTTCTTATTCTGGCGTATTCAATTGTTGCCGTCGTAAAACATAAGCCTTTTTTCACTTAATATATATAGTTAAAAGTAATATACACAACGTTGACAATGACCTTTAATAAGTTTATAGCATTTTGTTTTTCTTTACATAACCTTATACCTCATACGTCAATGTCAGTATAGAAAAGCTTCTCATACCTTCATGATAAGGCAAAAAAAAAAGTTTGTCTCAAAGCTGACGCGCGCATTTGTAAAATCGGGCGATTTTGAAAAAAGGTAATGCGGAGATTTTTTTTTTATTTCAAGATTTTTCAAAATATTTTCCCAAAGAAATCGGAGAAAATGTAATGTTTTTCTCACCCAAAACTAATTCATATTTCAACTTCGATACGTCCAAAATATTGCGGCAAGTTCGTATGAGAAATATTGCAACTGCAACTCGTCATCTAGTCGTCCTTTGCAGAAATTGTGTTCTTGTGTCGACAATGAGTGTGCATTACTACCACTTTTACTACAATAAACTTTAACGGGATCGCTTGTTTTTATCATAGACTTTGTGTAATATTTATTGTATATTTTGTGAAGAACAACACTCCTGCTTGTTGTTGATTTGCTTGCGTGATCGGATACGATACCCATGACACTCATGGAGGAGAAAGTAATTTTTAAGATTCATCTGCTTTGCGGAAATTTTAGATATGTTTTCTGCATAATTCGTTGAACAATAAACCCCTGAGCGAAGTAGTAGTTGACATTAAAACTGGAAATAACCCTTGCATAAAAATAGGCGATCTATTCACTGGCTTATGTAGAGTCAGAATTCGACGCATTGCATGCGATTCGTACAGACAAAATCTAAAAAAAAACAACCGCATTTTGCATTTTTATTTTTTTCACATGAATTAATACAACATGTGTACAGTAAATTTACTTACTAACATTGTTTTTATTTACCAATATAATCCCAAATGGACACAAAAAAATGGGCCAATTTAGGACCTTATATTGGAAATATTTCAAAAATTAAGTAACACACTTAAAAATAGGTAGTCAATAATGACCAGATTATAGTCATTTTTGACCCTCTCGTCAGGGTTAAGATGCACCAAACCCATTGGGGTCAAATTTGACCCCGGAGGTCTAGTCAAACGTTTGACCCAAATTGCAGTTGAAAATGACTACATTCGTGGTTATTTTTCAAAATGACCTCTTTTGAAAATAACTATTTGTTGGTCAAAATAACTAGATTCAGGGGTCATTCACTTTAATCGGTGTCCCGATTAGGAAAATAACTCCGGAACATAGTTACAAGAGTGAGAGTATGACTACATTCCGGGGTCATTTCAAAATGACTATTTTCGATGGTCATTTTTACACAATAAGAAATGACTCTGAGTGAAAGTCGAAGTAACCACACTTGACTTCATTTAGGGTAATTTTGAAATAACCACCCAAACTAGTCAAATATTTGTCTACCTATTTTTAAGTGTGTAGACACGTGTATTTAGATTCTAAAAAGCACTAGCGGTCCAACTTTTATTCTTACAAAATTTAAAAAATATACAGGGCCAAGAGCAAGGTTCTTTTTACCTTTATTCATACATTTTGGTCTCAAACTTACCTAATCATCATCTTTTACATGTAAATCCACATCCAGTATATTTTTTACGTTTATATGGATTGACTTATCGCTTGCTGAGTTACAAGGCATACAATATTTCTGCAAATGAAGGGGTTTACTGTGCCCTTAACAACAAAAAGACATTAATAAAACATTCTGAAATACTGTATTTGCAAGTCATCAAAACAAAGACAAACAAGGAGTAATAATGGAAACTCGTGAAGAACGAGCAGAAGCCAACAAAAATGTAGGAAAATAAAAGGTATTAAAGTGTCTTTCGTGATTCAACAGTCATAAACTCAGTCATAATACCGGTTAAAATTAATAACCAGCGCAAGTATTTCAGGCGAAAAATTCTAAGCATTGGATTAAATACCGGTATTTTTGTATGAGATAGCAATACATAAGGAAGCTTATACTGAAGTGGAATGATACTAATAGTGCATATGTCTTGAAGCTGACAATTAACAACCCACTAAATTTCAAATGGCGTGGTGAGTAAGCGTGGCGTTTATTTAATCTAAAACCGGAAGATGTTCCCTCACGCCGACGTCAGCCCAAGGCTTAGAAGGAACCAAAACCCATATTACATGTGTATGTATTTTTTGTTCATCAAAGAAAACTTAGAATGCAAAAAAAGTTCGATATGGTGCGCTTTTTCTTATATGTTTTTTTTTATAATCGAATTTCCTTTTTGGAATCTATAAGCTATACAACTGAGTAAGTCTATACATTCGCTCCTACGAATATTTTAGGCCAGGGGAACTGGGTATTCTGACCGCCCACGTTACCAAAAAAGTGAGACCCGGACAGGACTGGTCTTGAGACTTGCAGGGTATCACAGTCAGTATGGTACTCTGCAAGTCTCATATGTGACCGTCCAGGTCCAGCCCAAATCAGCAGTAAATGCTAGCTCTTGTCATTTTCAATTATTTGCAAAGACCATACTTTGAGGATTAAACAGACACCTCGATGAACTTCACACGATTTCCAGAAGTCAGGTTATGGTCCGTCAAAAATTGTCATAGGGAGTAAAACGTATAACTGAGATAAACGCATTCAAAGATTAGTAAGCCCTATTTTTCTGTTGATCGTCTTAAGAATAAGGCAATTTATTTCACATTTACCATTATTTTCTTGAAATGAAACTTTGCTGGTATTTTGTAGTAAGCACTAGGATTGTGAATCTGTCAAAAAATCAATTTCGGCAAACAATGACCTTGACATGTATTTCCCCCTGTAGCGCAAAATGAAGTTTCTGGCATTTACTGCTCATACGGGCTGGAAGGTCACATATAGGGTATCGAATTTGGCTTTTAAGTCTCTGATAGGGTATCAAACTAAGAAAGAATGGTTGAATAAATGACAATGGCCTTAAACTGCCAATAAAAGTGCTTCAAATACCTAAAAACACTTCATACAAGTGTTCAAATGGTGTACATTTACATAATTTCTTGCAATGATTATTATCTCATAATATTTTTGTCATATATTTGTACGACATACAATCCCCTTTCCGTGCTAGACTCGTAATTGTTAAAATTTTTACACATATTTTGTTTACGGTAAGCAAAATGTTTTTGTTAATATTTTAACAATAACAAAAGGAAAAGCCTCAGTATAAGTTTATCCAAACTAAATCTGTTTGAACAAAAACAAGAGGGAATAGATTGCCGTGTAAATAAAGTCTTTGAATTCAATATTGTTCAATTAGACTATTGAATGAACTTGTGTCAGATATGATTAAGGTATTAAGTGAAAAGACACCACAACTTGGGATGTAATTTCCTGTTATACGATTCATAGTGTTGTAAAATGCCAAAGAATACCAAGTTATATAAGCAGATTAAACAATAAACACCAGTTTTCCCAGTGTACTTTCACATGCAATGGATTCTTAAGGCTAAAAATAACGCTTGCAACGATATCTATTACATACAAGAAATAGAAAGCTGTACTACCTGTATAATATAAAATCACCTCAAGAATGGGATCCTACTAACAATCATTTTGAACCCAAATGCATAATTTAAGTTAGTTTTCTTTGTTGTTTCTTACTTTAACTGATTAATGTTTTTTATGAATACAAAAATCATTATTGCTAGTCTCTCTAAACGCTCATGCTCTTAAATCGAGATAAAATTACCCCTTTTTCTTTTCAATATTTAATGAAGTTTTACGGTTATAATGGTTATTGTTATAGAAGGGCGTGAAGTAAGGATAACAATTAGGAGTAAGGTTATGTTTAGGTTTCTGGTTAAAAGTGAATATATTCTTTTTTTTTTATGCGACCTAAAATATATTTCCGATGCCGTGTATTTACAAAGGCAAAGAACCATTTCTTTCAAGTCTGTTCACCCTAATAAAATTCGGCAATATCATATCCAAAAATGCAATGGTTTGATTCAAATTATCTATTTGTTATTCATTTGGTTTTTAGCACATAACTGACAAATATTACTTCTCTTTGTTTTTTAAATCAATACTATACGATCTTGATCAAAAATGATTTATAGTTAAAGCAGCATAAAATGAAAGAATGTGAATATCTATAAGCATTTTCAAGAGTATTTTGTCAAAAAAAAACCTGTTTTGTCACTGAAACATTGATAAAAAGGACATGCATGCTTTCCCATACTAATACACGTGGAATTCAATTATAGATCACGAATTTTATTCAACAAATGACCATAACAGAAAAAGTAAGCACATTTAAGCTAAATCATTTGGAGGGTATTAATATCTACCTAAACCAAACCCAATAAGCTAAAAAAATCAAAAGCCTTGGGTGACAGCCGGCGATTCTTTTTTAACACTTTATAGTACTGCTAGTAACGGTTGTCGACTTTTATCAACATTCTTAGGTATTGTTTGATTATTATTATTTGAAATCTTGAAAAGAGTTTAATTGTATTGTTATTTAAATCCATCTTCCTCCTGGTCAAATTGTGGTGAAAAATAAAGTTTTGTTTAGTTTGAACACCCAACGGTACAAATCCAACTGAATTTTCAAAAATGAGCTAGGGAGACATTTAGGGCAAGGTTGTTGAATTCGACACAGTTGACAAAAAACATATTGCCTGACCAGGCAGTATTTTGAGACATTTGGAAATATTGCCTGTTCAAGCAGTCGGACAATGCAATTTAATTAAACTTAATCAAATGACTTGAAAGTAAGTCTTTAGGGTACGTATTAGCTGCTTTCTATTAAAGTCAATTGTTCATTTATTTTTAATCTACATACAGGAATTATTTGAAATAAGTATTTTGGACGGACTACTTATTTTAAATCTTTAGAAATAGATATATAAATAGAGAGTAGAACTTCAGAAACTTTTCCAACCAGATAACAAATAGAAATGATGAAATTTTGATAAGTACACAAGATTACAAAATAATACCATAACATGTTAACATTTATTCAGAACTGAATATAAACAAGTATACGGAAACGATAAAATTTATTATTGCACGAACAATTTTAAGATATTTAGCAGTGCTATTGACCTTACAATAGGTTGCTAAAATAATTAACTCTTTATTACAAGCTACACCTTTACATCTCTTATTTATATGCTCAATGGTCCTTTCAATCTAGTAATAAAAGACAAAACTAATAAAGAATGCTATTGAAACCAAGGGATAACGGGGCATTAAGGCATCTATCATTTCACCGGTCGAAATCGCGTAACTATAATTGTTAACATCTTGCGTGGAACAGAGAGTTGAAACCCATTGGAAGACTCGGAGGCATGTAATGAAAGAATAATGTCAGGAATCGATGAACTTTGAATACACGTACGCCAATTAAATGTTACAATGAAAATTTGGGATTACGGGTTTCATTTATATGATAAATAATATGACGCCACTTTCATTTTTTACTGATTTGTAACGTGTTAAGAACAAGTAAGTTTTAAAAGGAAACAAGTACGTACGAAAGAGTTTAGATTCATTTAAACACAACTTTTAGCTTTTAATCAAAAAAAACCCTGTCGCTTAAATTCTAATTGAAATCATAAATGCTGCCAAGTTTAACAGATTGATGTGATATGTATCCCAAATGAAATATAAAATTTTCATAGACCAAAGAAAAAAAATAATCGACAGCATTTATTAGTTTTTATTTATTTTGGACAGTTTGATAGAAGATTTTACCAAGGATGCATACTGGATTTGAAAATATGACTTCAGTTATCCATTTCTAGACCATAGGGCAAAACCTGCATACCGGGGATAGCACAGCTTCCATCGTTCTTAATTTAAAGCATAGGGCTGTGTAAAGTATTCCAAAGGATTGTTCAACCCAAAATTTGATATCTTGTCAACACTTTAAGTGTAACGTTAGAAGCAATACTTGACCTTACCGCGTATGTGCCTTAATAGGTCAGACACACCAGACTTACGATCGTCCTCTGATAAATCATGATTCTAGAACAGCTTACTAAAGAATTTTTTTTTTTTTTTTTACTCCGGTGTCTATTTTTTATTTTGTTGTATAAATGCCAGTGTGCCTGACTCATAAGTATATATAAGTGAATCTGTCTTTCTTTAATTATCTAATGGACCAGTATCTTTTTCAGCCACCTTAGTGTATAATGAGTATTGGAATCCAACACCAAATATTATCTGAGGAGATTGCATTAACCTTTTAAGAATAGCTTGCTTACTTGCTTATTTCGAGTTGTCAGCTCGAACTGTGATAGACCTCCATAGCTTTCTGTCCTCCATGGCCACCTTCAAGTCTGGTGCTTCCATTCCTGTGTCTTGCTTGAGGACATCGATGTATGTTAGGGCTGGCCTCCCAGGTGTTCTCCTTCCATGTTTTGGCATCCAATGGATCAGTTTAGATACTGGTTCTTGTAGGCTTCTGGAACAGTGGCCGGCAAATCTTATTCTCCTTTGCCTGATCTTATCTGACAGCATTGGAAGTTTTCCATATAGCTCCTTATTGGTGACCTTCTGACTCCAATGCACATTTAGAACATTTCTCAACAGTCTGGTGTACATGCCATCCAAACCTTTTGTGAGCTTGGAAGTCAGAGTCCAGGCCTCGCACCCATATAGTAGAACTGATTCCACTGTCGCAGAGAAAAAGCGTAGCTTAAATGCCTTCGGGAGAGAATGTTTCTAAATCTTTGACAGCTTGTTACATGCTCTCCATGCAGAAGCTTTCCTGATCTTGATGTCCTTTTCAGTGCTTCCCATCCAAGCTCCAAGATATTTGAAATTATCTATTTAAGAATAGACTGATTAATAATATCTATTCATCTTTGTAATCACCACTTTTTGTTTGTTTCAGATTCTAAATTAGAAAGTTAAATGGTATTTCATAAGGCTTTATTGATACATTATTGATATGATTTTGAAACCATACTTATACTCCCTGCGGTTTGCTTACATTTAACAACGCAACTACTATATTTGAGAAAAACTCAAAAATGTTGCGTCTAAATGCCGCAAATATCCATAAAATATTTGATTGTTATAAATTTAAGCAAAGTTTTGGTGATTTACTACATGGAAAACGGTGTATCTTTTTGTGTCTGAGCTAGAACTATTTTGCCAAACTGCAAAATTGTTATGCCTATCAAATTAAAATGTCTTGTTACGCCACTGTTCGTGACTGCAATTGTCGGTAAGTTAGAACTCCATTCTAAACCCTTCCTACAGGTGTAAAATTGGGTCAACATCCGGCCCAGCATTATATCATTAAAGTCCATAAGATGTCAGTATCAAATAACAAACTGACATTTGTAAATATATATGTTGCACTAATTCATCATCCACTAATTGTTTAGTGCATCTGGTACAACATTTATGAATTTTTGATCACTCTGTAAATAGCACATAACAAATCAGAAATATTAGTATTTCTAATTAAAGTCATAAACATTAATACAGCTCTGTAAACTGTTTATCCGTTTACACATAAAAATAGTTTTACTAGGTCAACTATGCTTTAAAAAGACGTAATTCTACATTATGAATAGACTATTTGTCACAGAGTATGTTATTTAATATGTGGTTAACCTAAATGAATAAGTGAGTTTAGACCAACAAATACAAACTATATAGGAAAACGAATATTTTGAAAACTAGAAATACTGCTATGAATATCATGTTTGTGATGAATTTAATCTGGCTATTTTATGTAGTTAAAAGAGATTTTTCATCGCTATCATGTTTTTTTATTCGAATATAATTTTTATAAGCTTTCATAACTAAATGAATATGACTAATGCCTGAAACGCTTTTGTTTTTATCTAACAGTTAATCATGACAAACATAGAGGTGGTTCACAACTTTTTAACTGTTGATTCTTGTAAGACATTGGGTTTTATCCTGCATTAAATAGCTATTATACAAAGATCAGAAAATCTTTACTGAATGAGTGGATAGTTTCAGGCTACTGCACTCGTCTTATAGCTACTGGATATTTTTTGTTTTTACTTGAGAACTGCACTATCGGGTTTCCGGTTCCTTTGCATGATTCAATGTAGTAGCTAGGCAGTACCAAGAGAAACCAGGCAAAATCCAATGATTTGAAATATTCTTGAATATTTTTAACTGATACTTTGTCATATCCACCTGTCTTTATCACACTTTGCATGATTATGTTTCCTATGAGCACCATTTTATATTCCTTGTGAGAATTTGATAAGTAGCATGACGTTTTGGTCGGTAGCAATGATATAAGATTTAATTTAGATGCGTACAGATCTTACCGCACAACTTCAAATTTACCTCATTGTTTCGCCTTAAGTGTAAAGGCGATTAATCTTTACTACATCGGGATAATCTCCACAATTTTGATATTTTAGTACATCGAGTCAATCTTCACATTTTTGTTAGAGTGTTAACGACAAACGTGTATCAGCTTTTTAAATCTTTGATATGATGACCCATTCGTAATTGTAGATTATCCAATTCAATGCATGAACACTAGATTTTTGACTCTATATTTTGGTAAAATTAGAACAAATAATTCCATAGAAAATTACCACTTTATACGTACATTTGGGCAAAGTTATTGATATATGGCCTAGTTCAAATGTGTTATAATTGCATAACAATTCATTTTGTAATTTTTTTGTAAAATATTTTGTTAACCCATTACTTATTTTATGTTAGTTTGCAATCTGTAACAATTGCTGTGTATTTACCCGAGCGAAACAAAAACAACTATGGCTTTGGCTAGTTTGCTCCGTATCAAAATTCTGATACCCGTATCCGAATTTGGATTAAAACAGCTGGAACGGGATATCAGCTAACATGAATATTCAGCTTCGCCGCGCACCATACCGGCATGTATCAATTTGTTTCCTGCGCAACGACAGACGTATCAGAATCCGGATACCCCTCCATATCCTTATTCTGATACGGGTATCACAATTTGGATACGAAATGTACGAAGGTATCCGAATTCGGATACGTATCCGAATTGTGAGTTCAGCCGAACTGAGATAATTTGGTTTGCCGCTCATCTTCACTTTCTGATGAAATCCTGTGGATGCAGGATGAAATATCAAGTAAGTCATCATTTTTGTTTGTTTGAGAGAAATGTTTAAACTCAATACAACAAAGATAATTTACGTAGCATTTGAACAGACGTATTATTCTTAAATTAAAGACGGTTTCCTCTGAAAATTGTTATTTCAAAACAAATGGATACCCAGCATTACGAAATGTTATTATTGTTATCAGCATTTATAGAATAGCAGGTTCCTTGGATTAATGTTTACTATTATGGAATATTTACTTTAATCATTCGAATCAAGTTGAATTCATTACTTGTGACAGGTGTGTTTTTGTTTTATTTTAGCAAGATACAAATTATTATGAAATATACAAATCAAATTTGTACTACCTAATATAAGTGATTAGGACTGTCAGTTTCATTTCATATAAGAATCATCTGTTTTAAAATCATCTTTATATAAAGATAGAGTGGTAGTGTTATGTGATACAATCAATGTATATAACTTATGGCAGTAACTCAAACATACACCATTATTTTTATGATTGAAAATAACTCTTTGTTTTTGAGTATATCTATTAGATATGAGCGTGAGATAATTTCATGATTTTGATTTAATAATTTTTAACAGGTCATTTTTAAACTGCAACAACTAACGAATACACTAAAGAATAAAATACTATGTTTTAATCATTATAATTATGATGCAAAAAGACATTGCGTCATTGCTTTCATACTGACATGTTACAATGTTGGTGTAAAAATCTCCTTTTTACAATGTTATAGCATTACTTTATTTTCCAATATTGGCACTTATCACAGGACACTAACATGGAGGCCAGGAGTACTACAGAATGTGCTTGAAATGACATATCAGTTATACTGTTTTCCTCGTTGTTATATCCTTATTAACATTAGAGTTTGCAGAAACACGTAAGCATCAACAAATTATTTAAAAAAATGTTTTTTGCCATGTTAATGTCTCTTTACCATGACTCAATTATGTTACTGCTTTACTGCTGATTCCAATGAAGGCGACATTGTTTATGAAAATTACTTCAATTGACTTATCTTCATTGAGGGGGCTCTCTCATCGTGACCCAGAGATTCTGCAAAAGTTTGGATAGTATTGGCAGTCGAATTTGAAAAATGGAGAAACTGTTATTAGACATTGTAATTATCTTATATGCCTACGGATTGACAGTGAAAATAAGATTATACCCATTTTATTTTGTATGTGTTTCCTAGTTTAAGTTTTCAGAACCTCTTGTCCTGTTTTCCCCCAAACATAAACTTTGTTGATTTTTGATAGGTGGGTACCTCTTATATTTTCAAGCTGACAGAAACACAACAGTTTGTTGAAACTAATTTCGGATAACTTAACTTTCATTAAGGGTAATCTGACGGCCTTACCAGCAGATTAAAAAAATAAAGACCAACATACAACTGAAAATTCATTTATTAGTCAATTAGGAAGTTTAGAATTTAGAATTGTGTCAGTCCTATTAATATTTCTGTATTCTCTCGACTGGAAGAAAAGTTGAAGTAAAAGTATTCGCTACGCCTCGTGAAATAGAAAAGTCCAAATTTGACCTCATGATATATTTTGTACTATTGCACTCTCATTCATTCAACATATGTATACTGCCAGAAAATATCAGCATACTGAAAAAAATTATAGGCTGTGTGCCCCGTTATATCGAAAAGTACCTTAAGGATCACACAATGAAAATTAATTTTTTGGTCACCTCTTATTTGCAGCTTTAAAATGACCCCTTGGTTTTGGTTATCGGATGTTCGGTTGCAAAGTTACATCAAAATTGGTAACTGGCTTCTAGCTGATTCAGAAAATTATAGTTCTTAGATCTTAGAAAATCAAGTTTAAAGTTTCTGTACTGGTAAAACTTGAACAGGGAAAGGATTTTTATCTCGGTTTTAAAACATTTGCTTATGTTTTCGATCTAAGAACCTGTTAATATAAAAAAAATACACTTCAAATGTAACGTTTCAGATAAAATTAGACACGACCTTGGACGTGATTTTTGACTATGCTCAGCTTCAATAACCCGTATCTCGTAATTTACTATACCTTAAGGTACCTTTAGATATGACGGACACATATGACAAAATATAATACAGTATGTTGAAAAGATCATTCTACTTTAAACGTCACGTTAACTCTTATGGTTTCACCTGCAGATTAGCTACATGTTTTTCTCCTGATACGCTTCTGATACTAATTTACTCACGCCCACTCGTGATAAAACGATTTCTTGTAACATTGTAAAAAGATGGCGCTTGTGCTGTCAAAATGAATGTTCTCCCTTTTCAGTTCAATCTGAATAGAATTTTAATTTGCGACCCGCTATGTCGACAGATACCGATAATACGGACGAACAAGTTTTTCTTAGAGATCTTAGCCCAATTGGTAAAATTACAATTGTTAAGTCATTGTGAGTATCACAGTTAGTCTTCTTGCTTTCTGTATTACCAAAACCACCTGACAAATTTCTTAAAGACCTCAATTCCATTATATTCAATTTCATTTGGTCTGGAAGGCCGGATAAAATTGATAAAAATGCTACTATTGGAGACTATGAAAAAAATGGCTTAAAGATGATTTTGTAGCGATTCGCGTCGATATTTTCAATATGGGTAACTATAACCTTTGACCAGAATGTGGTATTAAAGCCATACCGAAACAAATTTAAAAAGGCGGATGTGCCCTCCTCAGAAGCAAAAGATTTTAGAAATTGAATTCGTGGTATTTGTTTATGGCATTTTGTTTTTCTTTACATAACCTTATACCTCATTCGTCAATGTCACTATAGAAAAGCTTCTCATACCTTCATGATAAGGCAAAAAAATGTTTGTCTCAAAGTTGACGCGCGCATTTGTAAAATCGGGCGATTTTGAAAAAAGGTAATGCGGAGATTTTTTAAAATAGTTTTCCAATCGGAGAAAGTGTAATTTTTTTCTCACCCAAAACGAATTCATCTTTCAACTTCGATACGTCCAAAATATTGCGGCAAGTTCGTATGAGAAAGACTGCAACTGCAACTCGTCATCTATTCGTCGTTTGCAGAAATTGTGTTCTTGTGTCGACAATGAGTGGTCGTTACTACCACTTTTACTACAATAAACTTTAACGGGATCGCTTGTTTTTATCATAGACTTTGTGTAATATTTATTGTATATTTTGTAAAGAACAACACTCCTGCTTGTTGTTGATTTGCTTGCGTGATCGGATACGATACTCATGACACTCATGGAGGAGAAAGTAAATTTAAAGATTCAGCTGCTTTGCGGAAATTTTAGATATGTTTTCTGCATAAATCGTTGAACAATAAACCCCTGAGCGAAGTAGTAGTTGACATTAAAACTGCAAATAACCCGTGCATAAAAATAGGCGATCTATTCACTGGCTTATGTAGAGTCAATGATGCTGACGGTGCAGAATTCGACGCATTGCATGCGATTCGTACAGACAAAATCTAAAAAAACACCGCATTTTGCATTTTTTTTGACATGATCTGAATTAATACAACATGTGTACAGTAAATTTACTTTCTAACATTTTTTTTATTTACCAATATAATCTCAAAAGGACGAAAAAATGGGTCAATTTAGGACCTAATATTGGCAATATTTCAAAAAGTAAGTCAAAAATCACACACTTTAAAATGCGTTCCTACACACTAAAAAATAGGTTGTCAATAATGACCAAATTGTAGTCATTTTTGACCCACTCGTCAGGGTCAAGATGCACCAAACCCATTGGGGTCAAATTTGACCCGGAGGTCTAGTCAAACGTTTGACCAAAATTGCAGTTGAAAATGACTACATCCGTGGTTATTTTTCAAAATGATCCGAAACATAGTTACAAGAGTGAGAGTATGACTACATTCCGGGGTCATTTCAAAATGACTATTTTCGATGGTCATTTTTACACAATAAGAAATGACTCTGAGTGAAAGTCGAAGTAACCACATTTGACTTCATTTAGGGTTATTTTGAAATGTCCATCCAAACTAGTCAAATATTTGACTACCTATTTTTAAGTGTGTAGACACGTGTATTTAGATTCTAAAAATCACTAGAGGTCCAACTTTTATTCTTACAAAATTTACAAATATACAGGGCCAAGAGCATGGTTCTTTTGACCTTTATTCATACATTTTGGTCACAAACTCACCTAATCATCATCTTTTACATGTAAATCCACATCCAGTAAAATTTTTACGTTTATATGGATTGACTTATCGCTTGCTGAGTTACAAGGCATACAATATTTCTGCAAATGAGGGCGTTTACTGTGCCCTTAACAACAAAAAGACATTAATAAAACATTCTGAAATACTGTATTTGCAAGTCATCAAAACAAAGACAAACAAGGAGTAATAATGGAAACTCGTGAAGAACGAGCAGAAGCCAACAAAAAATGTAGGAAAATAAAAGGTATTAAAGTGTCTTTCGTGATTCAAAAGCCATAAACTCAGTCATAATACCGGTTAAAATTAATAACCAGCGCAAGTATTTCAGGCAAAAATTCTAAGCATTGAATTAAATACCGGTATTTTTAGATGAGATAGCAATACATAAGGAAGCTTATGCTGAAGTGGAATGATACTAATAGTGCACGTGTCTTGAAGCTGACAATTAACAACCCACTAAATTTCAAATGGCGTGGTGAGTAAGCTTGGCGTTTATTTAATCTAAAACCGGAAGATGTTCCCTCACGCCGACGTCAGCCCACGGCTTAGAAGAAACCAAAACCTACATTACATGTGTATGTATTTTTTGCTTATCAAAGAAAACTTAGAATGCAAAAAAAGTTCGATATGGTGCGCTTTTCTTATATGTTGTTTTTTTATAATCGAATTTCCTTTTTTGAATCCATATGGTATACAACTGAGTAAGTCTATACATTCGCTCCTACGAATATTTAAGGCCAGGGGAACTGGGTTTTCTGACTGGGTAACCGCCCACGGTACCAAAAAAGTGAGACCCGGACAGGACTGGTCTCTAGACTTGCAATACAGGGTATCACAGTCATTATGGTACTCTGCAAGTCTCATATAGGGTATCGAATTGGGCTTTTAAGTCTCTGATAGGGTATCAAACTAAGAAAGAACACTTCATACAAGTGTTCAAATGGTGTACATTTACATGATTTCTTGCAATGATTATTATCTCGTAATATTTTTGTCATATATTTGTACGACATACCATCCCCTTTCCGTGCTAGACACGTAATTGTTAAAATGTTTACACATATTTTGTTTACGGTAAGCAAAATGTTTTTGTTAATATTTTAACAATAACAAAAGGAAAAAGCTTCAGTATAAGTTTATCCAAACTAAATCTGTTTGAACAAAAACAAGAGGGAATAGATTGCCGTGTAAATAAACTCTTTGAATTCAATATTGTTCAATTAGACTATTGAATGAACTAGTGTATATGATTAAGGTATTAAATGAAAAGACACCACAACCTGGGATGTAATTTCCTGTTATACGTTTCATAGTGTTGTAAAATGCCAAAGAATACCAACTTATATAAGCAGATTAAACAATAAACACCAGTTTTCCCAATGTACTTCCACATGCAATGAATTCTTAAGGCTAAAAATAACGCTTGCAACGATATCTATTACATACAAAAGCTGTACTACCTGTATAATATAAGATCACCTCAAGAGTGGGATCCAACTAACAATCATTTTGAACCCAAATGCATAATTTAAGTTAGTTTTCTTTGTTGTTTCTTACTTTAACTGATTAATGTTTTTTATGAATACAAAAATCATTATTGCTAGTCTCTCTAAACGCTCATGCTCTTAAATCGAGATAAAATTATCCCTTTTTCTTTTCAATATTTAATGAATTTTTACGGTTATAATGGTTATTGTTACAGAAGAGCGTGAAGTAAGGATAACAATTAGGAGTAAGGTTATATTTAGGTTTCTGGTTAAAGGTCAAGATATTCTTTTTTTTTTATGCGACCTAACATATATTTCCGATGCCGTGTATTTACAAAGGCAAAGAACCATTTCTTTCAAGGCTGTTCACCCTAATAAAATTCGGCAATATCATATCCAAAAATGCAATGGTTTGATTCCAATTATCTATTTGCTATTCATTTGGTTTTTAGCACATAACTGACAAATATCACTTCTCTTTGTTTTTTAAATCAATACTATACGATCTTGATTCAAAATGATTTATAGTTAAAGCAGCATAAAATGAAGGAATGTGACTATCTATAAGCATTTTCAAGTGTATTTTGTCAAAACAAAAAACCTGTTTTGTGACTGAAACATTGATAAAAAAGGACATGCATGCTTTCCCATACTAATACACGTGGAATTAAATTCTGGATCCCGAATTTTATTCAACAAATGGCAATAACAGAAAAAGTAAGCATATTTAAGCCAAATTATATGGAGGGTATTAATATCTACCTAAACCAAACCCAATAAGCTAAAAAAATCAAAAGCCATGGGTGACAGCCGGCGATTCTTTTTTAACACTTTATAGTATTGCTAGTAACGGTTGTCGACTTTTATCAACATTCTTAGGTATTGTTTGATTATTATTATTTGAAATCTTGAAAAGAGTTAAAATGTATTGTTATTTAAATCCATCTTCCTCCTGGTCAAATTGTGGTGAAAAATAAAGTTTTGTTTAGTTTGAACACCCAACGGTACGCTAGGGAGACATTTAGGGCAAGGTTGTTGAATTCGACACAGTTGACAAATAACATATTGCCTGACCAGGCAGTATTTTGAGACATTTGGAAATATTGCCTGTTCAAGCAGTCGGACGGTGCAATCTAATTTAACTTAATCAAATGACTTGAAAGTAAGTCTTTAAGGTACTTATTAGCTGCTTTCTAAGTCAATTGTTCATTTATTTTTAATCTACATACAGGAATTATTTGAAATAAGTATTTTTGTACGGACTAATAATTTTAAATCTTTAGAAATGATATATAAATAGACACTAGAACTTCAGAAACTTTTCCAACCAGATAACAAATAGATATGATGACATTTTGATAAGTACACATGATTACAAAATAATACCATAAAATGTTAACATTTATTCAGAACTGAATATAAACAAGTATACGGAAACGATAATTTATTATTGCACGAACAATTTCAAGATATTTAGCAGTGCTATTGACCTTACAATAGATTGCTAAAATAATTAACTCTTTATTACAAGCTACACCTTTACGTCTCTTATTTATATGCTCAATGGTCTTTTCAATCTTGTAATAAAAGACAAAACTAATAAAGAATGCTATTGAAACCAATGGATAACGGGGCACTAAAGCATCCATCGTTTCACCAGTCGAAATCGCGTAACTATAATTGTTAACATCTTGCGTTGTACAGAGAGTTGAAACGCATTGGAAGACTCGGAGGCATGTAATGAAAGAATAATGTCAGGAATCGATGAACTTTGAAAACACGTACGCCAATTAAATGTTACAATGAAAATTTGGGATTACGGGTTTCATTTATATGATATATAATATGACGCAACATTTCATTTTTTACCGATTTGTAACGTGTTAAGAACAAGTAAGATTTAAAAGGAGACAAGTAAGAACGAAAGAGTTCAGATTCATTTAAAAACTAATTTTAGCTTTTAATCAAAAAAAAAAAAAAAACCCTGTCGCTTAAATTCTAATTGAAATCCTAAATGCTGCCAAGTTTAACAGATTGATGTGATATGTATCCCAAATGAAATATAACATTTTCATAGATCAAAGAAAAAAATAATCGACAGCATTTATTATGTTTTATTTATTTTGGACAGTTTGATAGAAGATTTTACCAAGGATGCATACTGGATTTGAAAATATGACTTCAGTAATCCATTTGTACACCATAGGGCAAAACCTGCATACCGGGGATAGCACAGCTTCCATCGTTCTTAATTTAAAGCATAGGGCTGTGTAAAGTATTCCAAAGGATTGTTCAACCCAAAATTTGATATCTTGTCAACACTTTAAGTGTAACGTTAGAAGCAATACTTGACCTTACCGCGTATGTGCCTTAATAGGTCAGACACACCAGACTTACGATCGTCCTCTGATAAATCAAACGAACCTCTATATTTAAACTATTTATCATTGTATCTCTATGATTCTAGATATTTTTTACTCCGATGTCTATTTTTTATTTTGTTGTAAAATGTTTAAAAATGCCAGTGTATCTGAATCATAGATATATATAAGTGAATCTGTCTTTCTTTAATTATCTTATGGGCCAGTATCTTTTTCAGTTACCTTAGTGTATAATGAATATTGGTACCCAACACCAAATGTTCTCTGAGGAGATTGCATTAACCTTTGAAGAATAGACTCTATTCATCTTTGTAATCACCATTTTTGTGTTTCAAATTCTAAATTAGTAAGTAAAATGGTATTTTATAAGGCTTTATTGATACATTATTGATATGATTTTGAAACCATACTTATAATACTCCCAGCGGTTTGCTTACATTTAACAATGCGACTATATTCAAGAAAAACTCAAAAATGTTGCGTCTAAATGCCGCAAATATCCTTAGAATTTCTGATTGTTATAAATTTAAGCAAAGTTTTGGTGATTTGCTATATGCAAAACGGTGTATCTTTTTGTGTCTGAGCTAGAACTATTTTGCCCAACTGCAAAATTGTTATGCCTATCAAATTAAAATGTCTTGTTACGCCACTGCAATCGTCGGTTAGTTAGAACTCCATTCTAAACCCTTCCTACAGGTGTAAAATTGGGTCAGCATCCGGCACAGCATTATATCATTAAAGTTCATGTCAGTATCTAATAACAAACTGACATTTGTAAATATATATGTTGCACTAATTCATCATCCGCTGATTGTTTAGCATCTGGTATAACATTTATGAATTTTTGATCACACTGTAAATAGCACATAACAAATCAGAAATATTTGTATTTCTAAAGTCATAATCATTAATAACAGCTCCGTAAATTGTTTAACCATTTACACATAAAAATAGGTTAACTATAGGTCAACTATGCTTTAAAGAGACGTAGTTCTACATTTTGAACGGTATATTTGTCATGTAACCCGGAAGGATTCACATATTGTTAATACAGTATGTAATTTATGTGGTTAACCTAAAAATGAATATGCGACTTTAGACCAACAAATAAAAACTAGGTAAACGAACATTTTGGAAACTAGAAAAACTTCTATGCGTATCATCTTTGTTATGAATTTAATCTGGCTATTTTATGTAGTTAAAAGAGATTGTTCATCACTATCATATTTTTATTCGAATATAATATTTGAGTTTTCATAACTAAATGAATATGATTAATACCTGAAACACTTCTGTTTTGAATCTAACAGTTAATCGTGACAAACATAGAGGCGGATCACAACTTTTTAACTGTTGATACATTGGGTTTCATCCTGCATTAAATAGCTATTATACAAAGATCAGAAACTCTTTACTGAATGAGTAGATAGTTTCAGGCTACTGCACTCGTCTTATAGCTAATGGATATTTTTTGTTTTTACTTGAGAACTGCACTATCGGGTTTCCGGTTCCTTTGCATGATTCAATGTCGTAGCTAGGCAGTACCAAGAGAAACCAGGCAAAATCCAATGATTTGAAATATTCTTGAATATTTTTAACTGATACTTTGTCATATCCACCTGTCTTTATCACACTTTGCATGATTATGTTTCCTATGAGCACCATTTTATATTCCTTGTGAGAATTTGATAAGTAGCATGACGTTTTGGTCGGTAGCAATGATATAAGATTTAATTTAGATGCGTACAGATCTTACCGCACAACTTCAAATTTACCTCATTGTTTCGCCTTAAGTGTAAAGGCGATTAATCTTTACTACATCGGGATAATCTCCACAATTTTGATATTTTAGTACATCGAGTCAATCTTCACATTTTTGTTAGAGTGTTAACGACAAACGTGTATCAGCTTTTTAAATCTTTGATATGATGACCCATTCGTAATTGTAGATTATCCAATTCAATGCATGAACACTAGATTTTTGACTCTATATTTTGGTAAAATTAGAACAAATAATTCCATAGAAAATTACCACTTTATACGTACATTTGGGCAAAGTTATTGATATATGGCCTAGTTCAAATGTGTTATAATTGCATAACAATTCATTTTGTAATTTTTTTGTAAAATATTTTGTTAACCCATTACTTATTTTATGTTAGTTTGCAATCTGTAACAATTGCTGTGTATTTACCCGAGCGAAACAAAAACAACTATGGCTTTGGCTAGTTTGCTCCGTATCAAAATTCTGATACCCGTATCCGAATTTGGATTAAAACAGCTGGAACGGGATATCAGCTAACATGAATATTCAGCTTCGCCGCGCACCATACCGGCATGTATCAATTTGTTTCCTGCGCAACGACAGACGTATCAGAATCCGGATACCCCTCCATATCCTTATTCTGATACGGGTATCACAATTTGGATACGAAATGTACGAAGGTATCCGAATTCGGATACGTATCCGAATTGTGAGTTCAGCCGAACTGAGATAATTTGGTTTGCCGCTCATCTTCACTTTCTGATGAAATCCTGTGGATGCAGGATGAAATATCAAGTAAGTCATCATTTTTGTTTGTTTGAGAGAAATGTTTAAACTCAATACAACAAAGATAATTTACGTAGCATTTGAACAGACGTATTATTCTTAAATTAAAGACGGTTTCCTCTGAAAATTGTTATTTCAAAACAAATGGATACCCAGCATTACGAAATGTTATTATTGTTATCAGCATTTATAGAATAGCAGGTTCCTTGGATTAATGTTTACTATTATGGAATATTTACTTTAATCATTCGAATCAAGTTGAATTCATTACTTGTGACAGGTGTGTTTTTGTTTTATTTTAGCAAGATACAAATTATTATGAAATATACAAATCAAATTTGTACTACCTAATATAAGTGATTAGGACTGTCAGTTTCATTTCATATAAGAATCATCTGTTTTAAAATCATCTTTATATAAA